>JABSTR010001016.1:0-40000 GCA_013339765.2 Haemaphysalis longicornis
CGACTGAAATGCACAAATAACAAAACGGCGGCGCCCATGAACCGTCGCAGTGGAAACATATGTCACATAACCCGAACTGCCAATGACCATAGCGGCATCACGAAACAATAGGAGAAAAAAGTGCCAATACTCTGTACCCTTATCTAGTGACACTAGCCAAGCGCAAGCAACAAGCCCGCCGAGACAACGTGAGACATTTCATACCCTCCTCCATCACCATTTGTAGTGGTTTACAACAGCTTTGCTGGACATCCACTTTCCCAGAAAGGGACGGGGACTTTCTTTTTTAGTGTTCTTTTTTTTTTTTTTTTTTTCGTTGTTGTCGCTACGAGACATTGTGACCAAGCTGCAGTGGTCCGGCGCACACGCATCTAGGTCGTTTCCTCGAAGGCGATGTCAGTGGGCCAGGAGGAGCTGTGAATGGCCAGCGCAGGCCGCCTGCTTGATTCCGGGAAGGCGACGTCAGTGGGGTCAGTGGGAAGCGAAGGCCCAACGAGGTCGGTGTAAGCGCAGTACCACCAGTACCGCGGGGCAGTCGACTTGTCGGGGGAGTTTTTTTTTTTTTTTTTTTTTAGGTAGCGCGTGGGGCAGCTTGGCGCAGGCTGTTCAAAGTCGCACGAGGCACATCCAACTGGGGAGTTCCGGGGGGGAGGTGAAGTGCCTTTAGTGGATGTCCAATGGTAGGCATAAAAATACCGGGCGAAAAAGTACAGAGGATGCGAGAAAAAAACACCAACACGCTGTTAATTCTTTTTCTGCACAGTATGAACCAACTTCCCCATCATTTCGCATTCGAAGGTAGGCTAGCAGCGGCGCAGCCAGCCTTGTCTCCGGGATAGAGTTCTCGTCCACCGTTGCAAACCTCAAGACCATCCTGACTCCCCGGCAAAGCCAACTCGACTTCACCAAGACCCTTTTGTTGTATACTTAGTGTTAGGGCTCACCACACCTACAGTTTAACATGTTGGCCTCCGCAGAGAGCATCCTTTCGTAGTCCCCCTTCATGTATTCTTTTTCTGTGTGCGTGCATTACCTCTCTGTATCGGGTCGAACATGTCTGCGCAAACGAGTGTATGTCTGCATAAAGGGTTTTTCGTTACTGCTTTTTTTCGTGCCCTCCGTAAGCTTCTGTCGGACTTGTGTAGTAAATTCCTTTGTTGAACTCAACATGTGCACACGTGTAACTCTCCCAGTAGCTCCAGCGACCTTGGCGCATATGCGCATGTTCAGGCTGACCACCCTGCTAAAATCAAATATCCCCCGTAAAAATGGGAAGAGGAGTTCTAGTGAGAAATCATAATTTACAGCTTCATTTCTGACTAGATTTATTGATTCTAGCTGGAATCGACAGCTTGCAAATATAAAAAGTCTGTCTAGCTAGAGACGATTATTTCCAGCTTGCGGAATTTTTTTTTTCTTCCGGCTGGACTGACAAATGCTAGCTGGAAGTAGTAGCTCCCAGCCGAAACAAAGTCTAAATCCAGCCAGAAATGAGCTATAAACTGAATTTCTAGCTAGAAATTCTGCCCAGTTCTAGCTAGAAACATTTCTAGCTAGAATGAATTTTTGGTCCAGTAATCCAGCTAGCAAAAATGTGGTTAATCCTTCTTTCATAGGAATCGGTAAAACACGAAAGTGAAATGTGCCTTCACAGAAGCATTTGAACATTTATTGTGCATCGATATGAACTCGCACGTCGCTATTTATATTTTGTTGGTACGGCACCGTCAGACGCATCAACATTAGACACTGGATTACACACGCTGGAGCATTGCATAAATCCGATTGAAACCCCAGACGCTCGCAAACTGTGCGAACGAAACGGAACGAGTTGTCAGCGAATTGTTTGGTGAAGTCGCAGTACACTACAGCAAAAGGAGCATGGTTTGTGGGTCGGCAGCAGTCTTGTGGGTGTGCTTGGCGAGCGACGTCCTGCTGGCGGATCGCTCAGGCAAAGGTGCGACCACATTGGTCCTCCTCCATGGTGTATACGCCAGACGCTGGCGTTGCCACGAGCCCAGCTCGTGGAACGCGGCGGCGGCGTTCCACAAGGTGAGTGGCGTTCACATAGGCGGTGGACAGGTAAACAGCAGCTGCTACACGCTACCCTGTCGACGCGCCAACTATCGGCGCTCATTAGTGTCGTGACGCACTACTTCGCTTTACCTCTCCTAGACGGCAGCACCATCTGAATGGACAAGTTAGGGGGAAGGACATAAGGCGTGTTCGTACAGCTCCGCAGGCATGACTTCATGGCTCAGTCGGTAGAGTGTTTCACACCTCCCTTTGCGGCCAGAGGGATCATGGGCTCGAAACCCAGCGCCGTCGCGCCAATTAAACTTTTTTTGGCGATGTTGTTTCCGTGATGGATATGACGTCAGTTAGGTTTGTGTACCCCGGCATAAAACACTTTTGTGTTAAAATATTATTTTTGCCTGGGATTGTCAGGCCATTCTTGTTTGCATGAGCGAGCAAGGGGGATGTGGCAATGGTAGGGTTGGCCAAATGCGAAAGATAAAGCACCCCGCATTCGCCGCAAGTCACCGGTGCATTGTGGGAAAGCCTGTTGCTGCTAGCACGAGAAGCCAGCACATTTTGGCAGCAGTTGATCACAGGCGTTCACAGTGTCATGATGCATCCAGTGCACAACTAGTCGAAATTCATTGTAAATAACATTGGTTTACGTGTTTTTCATTGACAATTTCCCGTTGTCAACAAGGCACAATTCCATGTATCCGAATTCATTGAATTAACTGTCCCTTTGCATTTTTGAACTTTGAAACACTTGGAGAATATTTTGTTTTTCTTCATTTTCCTTCACCTAAACACCCATCCTGGATCCGTGCTCCTTTATGCACAAAAACAACTACAATTGCAACTGCAAATCTTTCTCAGAACACCCGTACGTGTTTCGGCCCAAGTACCCTACATGGGTGACCGATTTCTTAATACTTAGCCAAGAAAAACTTTACATCAAAATGAGTCAATATGGTAGAATCTCAATGATACGAATCTCGCGAGATAGTGAAAAATATTTGTATCATCCGAAATTCGTATGAACCAGCACAGACCAAGAAATTGAGCACAAAAAGAAGTTTTCGTTTATTTCTTTTTTTTTACTTTTGCGTGAAGAAATCCGTGATTTTTTTCTGCTTCTTTTTAACCTCCCTGTCACTGAGCGGTCCTTTCTGGAGTGCGTAAAATTTCTCACTCATCACCTCACTCGCAGTGCCCAAGCTTACTAGACGCCGCAACAGTCAAGGCATGAACCTCATGGCGCGTTTTTGCACGCGATTCGTTCGCGTCGGCGTTGTGCGTGCGATTATTCCGCGCCTGCGGCAGGTTCTGCCTCGGCCAGAAAATGACGCACGCACAGCAGTGGGAGGAACCTGACGACTTGCGCCAATGGGTAGGGGCCTGCCTCATGGCGGCAGTTTCGAAGTGCTCAATGCAGCCGGCTGTCTCCACTGGAGATGTTTAGGCTTACCACCCCGGCAGATATTTCATGGGTGCTTTCACTAGCAGCACCGCTGATGTTTTATAGTACCATTATCAGCTCCTTTACCGCACAAGCAACTTTGTGTGCGCCTTCGGCGGCATTTTAAAGAGCGGTTAAAAGCAGTCGCTCAAGCGCCCCGCACCACTTTGCGGCCAAAGCTGCCGCCATGTTGCCACCGCTGGCCACGTCTGCGGGTGGTTCCGCGGCAGTGTCAGCGCGACTGTGGCATGCGCGGCGCGTTTTTGTGAGCAGAAAACAACAGCCTGGCCGTTTATGGAGAAAGAGCGACAGAGTGGAAAGACGGCCCAAACGTCACTGTCACTTGCACGGCAGTTGGGTGCCTCGCCGGCTCGTTCGAATAATCCGCTGGACTGCGCAGGTTTGTTCGTGACATCTAAAATTTTGCCCATTGCAAACAACGCAATTTCACCACGACCTCTGAGAAATTCAGATCATCCCGAAATTCATATCACCCAGAATCGTATCATCAAGATTCCACTGTAGTGTCATCCAATTCAAAGCCGAATAGAGTATTGTGTTATTTGATTCAAAGCCAAAACAAATATCACATCATTTTACTTTGATGCTCGGAAGTTTATAATATTTACACACACCCAGTGAACACGCAATTGGGCTTGGTTCATCTTGGCTAGGGCATGCTTCAGTCAATGCATCGCTGCACAATAAAATGAAGCTAAGCCAACCTGCATTGCGAACTTTGAGGCCATCATCTTCGGAGAAAATCTCGACAACCGGTGGGGTTTCGCTTTCCGCTTCTGTTGCACCGTTCTCCAGGCTCTGGCCTTCCAGGCTGTGAAGATTGCAAGCCTCCACAAACCTGTCAAAACAAAAAAGGAGGAAAAAAAGAAAAACATGCATGAGGAAATGCATTACTTTTTTAAGCAGGACGCCATTGGTCCCACGAACGCCTTCGCTTAAAAAAGAAAAAAAGACCGTACGCTGTAGCAGGGTCAAAACATAGTGAATGGTGACAGAGCAGCCAACTGCACTGCATGCACCTCATCTGTCCATGTAAAGGTACTTCGCCCCTCACCCGCAATATCACGCACCCCCTAACCTCAAACAAGACGCTCCTTTCACAAAAGCTGAGATTACGGCTGCCCTGCGCCACTTAAACCGTAACACCACCCCAGGCCCAGATGGTGTTACATATTCAACTCTCTGAAACCTCGATACTGCATCCATCAATACTTTTCTCGGACACCTTAACGACTGCTGGACTCACAGTACACTCCCGGAAAGCTACCACACTGCCACCTTTACCCTCATCCCAAAACCCTGTAAGCCCCTAAATACTCAAAACCTCAGACCCTTTTCCCTCACCTCCTGCATCGGCCAACTCCTAGAACAAACGGTCCTCTCCCGATTAACTCAACATCTTGATGACATCGATGCTTACCCCCACAACATGCTCGGCTTTCGACGCCACCTCAGCACCAACGACATTCCCCTCCAACTCCACCAGCACCTACTATCGAACCCAACCCAACGAGACACTTCAGCTATACTAGCCATAGACCTCACTAAGGCCTTCGACAATGTCAGCCATCGTGCAATTCCAGACAACCTCAACTCCTAGCAAGTCGGGGAGCGCTGCTATGGTTACGTATGAGCTTCCCTCGTGGGCCGCACAGCAACTCTCCGACTTTGTCCTTTTAATGTCCTCTCAATTTCCACTACCCGCCGAAGGCACCCCACAGGGCTCAACACTCTCCCCCACTCTTTTCAACGTAGCCATAATACCCCTTGCTCAGGCTCTACTACAAATACCCACACTACACAGCGCTTTGTACGCAAACGACATCACAGTATTGATGTCAGGAGGCAGCGATGCACACATATCCAACACACTCCAACTAGCAGCCACAACAATCACAGCAACAGCCGCGGCAGCACGACTATCCTGCTCTCCCCCACAAATCACAGCTCCTTCTACTCTCATCCACCCACCGACCCAAACAATTGATACCCAACAAGTCACTTTGTCGGGCTCTGCCATACCACTAGCAAACCGGATTAATGTACTGCAGCTCACTATTCAACAAAAGCGACTCCACACACACACACCACCCACCTAATCAAGACCCACGCAGAACAAATATTGGGACTCCTACGGCCCGTCGCCGCGCGAGAATATGGCCCTCGGGCGTAAGATCGCCTCAAGATTACCCACGCCCTTTTCACCCCACGCATCATGTATATCCTACCATATCTTGCCATTGCCCGTACCAAAATAACATCAACAGAGGCCATACAACACACGCTATATTGCCGTATGAAAAAGCCACCCCCCAGTGCTGCTTCCGACGCTCTCCTCCACACAGGCACCTTTAATACACATCCAACTTATAGAAGCACACCGACAGGCCCACTATCCCGCCTTGCCCTAACCCACACTGGCAGAACCGTCTGTCCTACTCTCTTTCAAAATTAACCCGCCCATCCACCACTCCCTACCCCTCCTCATCCCTCCAGAATATCGAAAGGTTCTCTATCCCCCCTCCAGAATATCGAGAGGTTCTCTATCCCCTGCCAATCCCCCCCAACATGCACCCCCACCTATCACACAAACTGTCGCCTGGCACGAGCATGATACCATGCCAAACACTTCCCTCCCTCCTTGGACATGGTATATGTTCATGCTGCAGCACAGCAATTTCGCCATGCATACACCATAGCAGCAGTAAACCATACCCATGATGATGATGATGATTTCTAGTGGTATCCTCTTCGTAGCGGGGTGATGACGTGTCATCTTACAGAAAAGAAAAACTAGTATAGCTATGTTTTATTCTCTTCATTTAATACTAGCGCTGCTCTTAGGGCAGGCAGAAAATACTTATTAGGCACAAAATGCTTATTTTTTCCGTCACAGTGGCAGCTGTCCTAGGCAATATTCTCCTGTCTGCTTTTTGTCCACCAGCATTCTACTCTTCTTTTCGTCGCCTCGACAGCCTTGAAGTTAAACTCCCTCTGTGCTGGCCCTTAAATCCTCGGGCTTCTGGAAGCCGAATATGACCCCCTATATTTGGATGGATACCCTCACATTCCTAACACAATGTGCCGCATAGTTTGTTCCTTTTCCGCAGACCACACATACCACATCATTTTGTGTATACTTTCCCCTGAAAGCTCTTAGTTCGCAAGCAACATGCTCTAGCCCTCAAAAAGCAAAGCACTGCCCTTGGAACCCTCTCTACCTCAGCCACCATCCTGCCGCTGCCCATCCCCACGAGTCACAGGAAGCACCAATTGCCGAGGCCACCACCCTCCACCCACCCCTACCCTCATAGTAACAGATTCACGAACGGCCGCTAGAAATTTCTGCAGGGGCATCATTTCGCGCCGCGCCCACAAAATTCTCTGCTCCCACCCCAACCTGAACGCACCATCTCCGTTTTGTGGACTCCTGGCCGTATGGGCTTTGGCGGCGCAGAGAAGGCCCACGAGGTGGACCAAGCTTTGGTACACCGGACCCCTCAACAGAGCCCCCTCCCCACTTCCCACCCACCTCCTCACCCAGAGCCACTGCTCACCTTCCGTGAAATCACCCTCCATCACAGACTTTCACTGCACCACACTTCCACCCCCTCACCCCTCATTATCCCGTGTTGAATCATCACTCTGGAGGCAGATCCAAATCCACTCCCTCCCCACTCGATCCATCCTCACCCACATATCACCATCCCTTCCCACCCCCGCTTGTCTACACTGCGGGGACACCCCCCTTGCCATCTGGCACTGCACCGCCCTGCTTCCTCTTCTCCTACCCAATCCCCTCAACTACTGGCTGTCTTTGCCCTCGCGCGCTCGGACGCCCAGTCCCAGTGCGGCCTGGTCGACAGGGCTCGGGCCCATAGAGCTGCGCTTCTGTGGCTCAACCATCCCTAAGCCTGGCCAGAAATAAAACGCCTATCTCTCTCTCTCTCCATGTAAAGGCTACATCGCATCGATATGTGCCTGAACAATTAAACAAGTGCAGCTCTTGCACCAGTGTCAAAAAATGCCCGTGACGTACCTCTCGATGTCACTCTTCTCCCGACTGTTCCCAGTTGTGACAGTCACTGAAGCCTCACTCAGAGCCTGCAAAAGAGGGTAAGGACCTTCATGTCGCTCTCTCTAAGGTAAAACTCTTTGCTTCTGACGTTCTGCTATGAAGATGGCTACAAAACTCAGTCGAGCACCTCTATCGTATTTTTCCTGCCTCTTCCCTCTGTTTCGTTTTTGGGGGCGACTTCAATTCACGATGACCCTTGCGTTCCCAAAAATGCCCATAAATGAAAAAAAAAAAAAAAGAAAAAAAAAACAGATGGGGTGGAAAAGAGGAATGAGAGAGACGTTACAGTGCTTGATGGCAGAGGCCAGTACAGAGCCCGAGTCTGCTTGATTTTAACTAGGTAACCTATGGGAGGCCCCACAACCGAAGTCCAGCCCCAAGAGACGAATTCTAATCTAAGAAAGAACAAAAAGATCACGAATGCCTGAAAAGCATTCTAATCCCGTGCTTCACATGTCAGCAGTAACACAGTTGGGGTATTGCGAAGAAATCAACTGCCTCTCTGTCGAAGCAATGACGATGGGGCAACGCAAGGTCTCCAAAATCGAGACCAACACCAAACAAACCAACCTGGAAAGCAAGCGGACTGTTTACTGCACTGCGGTTGCGCTCTCTAGTGCTTTACCGAAACAGGCATTGCATGGCTTTCCCTAGCATTGAACCATCGTTGTCGTTAGACAAAGCGGTGCATTTTCACTCTAATTTCGCGCGTCCATGCACCTTTGGGTCACAGTTACTAATATAACCACTCCATAGAGAATGGCAATTACCACAGTGGCGAGGCAGACAAATGACTAAAGAATACAACGTAGGAAGAACTTTTTTGATCAGCTATCTTGGTCGTTTTACAATACAATGAACTTCGCTTCTCCTGCGCCTCTGCCAGAAATGGCTCGCAGGTGGTGCCAATTGAACACAATAATAATGTCCCAAAGCCCTCCATTTCAAAAATTTGTTTTCCAACATTGTATTCTCCACACATTTCGGTATCAGAAGCAAAAAGAATTACCAGTTGTACCTGCTCTGGGTGCCGAGATATCTGAGGATGAATGGCTAGCTTTGCATTGCAAGAAAAGTGCCGTTTCACCATCGAAGTCTGCGCTAACTGAGTCTGGTAGTGCACTTTAAAATATGTTTGTGTATAGTATAATAATTAACAACAAATATGGTGCCTTTGATGAGGAAATTTACATGGTCTGATAGAAAAAGGCCGTGGAGGCCGAAATGCCATTTTCTACAACTGCTTCGACCATGCTGAAATGGTGCTAATGGATTGACGTCGGCTTTATAACGCGAAGGACCCAGCTTCGATTCTGACCACGGGAAGCGTTTTACCGTAGAGTTCCGAAAGAATGCCGACCCAAAGTAGAGAGATATCAAGTGAAAAATACAGGACGGGCAATCTTTCGGGTCACATGCGAAAGACTAGACGAAAGTGGCCGCACCGCCAATTAGAACCGCAGACATATCAAGAAAAAATACCAGATGGGCGAACTTTCGGCTCAAATGCGGAAAGAACAAACAAGTGACCGCATCAACACATGAATAGATGACTCGCGTTTATTTTGTTCACTCCTTGGCACTAAAGCCATCGATTTTAGGGGGTGGGTGATCTTTGGGGGTCTTTCAGTAAGTTGAATATTTCACCCCGAAAGGGCGGTGAGCGGTGTTTCGAAGGTGAGCGTTCGCTCGGAATTTTATGGTCATTTTTGTTCACTTCCCCCCCAATCATCATCCTCGTCAGAGAAAGTTGGCTTTCCTGGAGTGCGTTACGTTCTGGTGGACCAGTGACATCACTGAGAGGCTGAATGCTTTGCTTTAAAAACAGAGTTGTCAATGTGTTACCTGCATCTCAGCATTCAAGCGATGTGATCAAACAAAACTAGCAGCTCCACTACAATTGGACAGCAAGATTCGGTGATGTGGTAAGCACATGGCAAGAAAGCTGCTGGTGTCGGCACTGCTGCATCCATTTTTTTAATGTTCTCCAGCACTGCTGGTCGAAGTTTGAGTTCAAATTGGCAACATTATTATCGTGCCAATGCAGTCCTTTAAGGGGGGATGTGGGGATAGGGTCGCAGAACTTGCTGAAAAAAAAAAAATCAATTTTTGGAAGCTGCCTGCTTTGGCTTGCAGAACTCTTATTCTATGCTGTATAAAAATATCGTGCTGAAAAACGGCCCCTAAAGGCACTAAAAAAAATTTTTTGTGAGCGGAGCCGGAATGAAACTGATCGCGATGGCCGAAAAACACCCATTTTCACGACGCCACATCACATCAAGGGCAAAAGCCTAAGAGGTCATTCACTAGCAAGGACAGCACGGAACTATGCGTCCGGTGCCTTTTGAGGGACATCAAGTACTCCGCAAACTTTGACAGCCGTTTTCTCAAAAGCGCGTTTCACGCATTTCCTGTTGCTCGTAGAGAGGATACCACCAGAACCACTAAACAGATTGTGTACCTGTTTTTTTTTTTTTTTTTGAATCCTTGAAGTGTTCTGACAGGGTATGACATTTCCTTATTTTCAATTAAGAGCCTTGTTATTTTTTTTATTTCGTATTTATGCCATACTAGTTGTGTCCGAATGGCTACAGGTGAAAATAATGCTGTGTATAAAAAAAGCACAAGGTTTAAAAACATTCTAAGAATGTCATACCCTGCAGTGTTCTTTTGAACTACAACTTAAAAGTATTCAGAACTTCCTACCATGTTTTGCCACTTCACTAGGCTTTCCACGAGCGGGCAACATGTAAATCTCCGTAAGGCAAGGACTACTGAAGGTATCATTATGAGACTTTTAATATCACCATTTGGAGGGCTTTCCAAGGTTCTACCAAATTTCATTACACTATGCCAAGAAGTAAGAAGGTTTGCTTCGAACCCCACCTCCCTTCTTAAAAAAAAAAAAAAACTTCTTTTTTGTCTTTATGGCCCCTTTGAAAGGACACTGATGGTTCAATAACTTTTACAGCACACGTGATAGTGGCGCATTGGTACTGTACGGATACCAACTAGGCGCCTTAAAAAGTTCTTTTAGGGGCGAAGCTCCTCTTGCTCGGGCCCTGTCCCGTGCCTCGTTGCTGCTGTATACGGCATGATGATTGTGGCAGGATCCCCCTAGGGATTGGCCAACCAAAGATTGGCCGAAGAGGACAAAACGTTCAACGCGTTCGTTGCTACCCAACAAGGAGGAGAGGAAGAAGAGGAGGTTGTCGTTCGTCACCTGCGAGCTCAATACACGTACCGGGGGTACACGACACAAGACGCTCTGCAGAAGGCAACGACCAAGGTGGCTAAAATGTCACACACCGAATTTGCCAACTTACCCATGGGGATTCTCATCGTCCAAAACAACCCCTACATAACCACCACAAACATTGACGTTGTCGATGGGTTTGTCAACGGAGCGGTGGAAAGCTTGACGTGTAGAGTCTTTATATGATGTGCGGGTGAATGTTTCATGCTTTTACCGATAAGCATTGGAGCTTCGCCCCTCTCATCATCATTCACTTCGTGGAGATGGCGGGATTTTTTCAAGGTACACACCGCTTGCAGCAGCACAGCCACGTTTTGAGAGAGCGCCTTAACAACTCGTGTCGTGCAGAGGACGCAGATGTAGTGCCACTCCTCCAGCGAGTTGGTCAGTGCAGACTTGAACTCAATCTCCTGCGAGGCCATCAAGAGGCGAGCTTGAGACCAGAGATGTGCAGTCATGGACAAGTGAAACGCAACATGAAACAATGAACCACAACATGCAAAGCTGGAGCATTTAGTTCGTGAAGATCACGTAACGACATGCTTTCCGTATACCTGGAAAATCCATGCTACGAACTTCGCTCCTGTTACAAAGTGATACGACAATTTGACTTGGATAGAAAGATTTGTGTTATTTGTGTGTTTATGGTTCATATTTTCGTGTTCACGTTTCATTTGTACGTGACTGTACAATAAGCACAAATGCGACACCGATCTTATTGTCCTGTAACTACCGCATTTTCGCGCTTATAACCCGCCCCTGCATATAATCCACACCCCCCTTTTCAGCCCACCGGAAAAGAAAAAAAATATCCTCGGGTATTGCCCGCCCATTTGATACAGGCAGGCTGCACCAAAGTACTGCTCAAGCAACACATCACATACTATGTAGACAGGAAAGGCGTACATTTAGCAAGTGGAATACACTGACTGCAAGGCAAAAGTCACAATTCACTAATAAAATTCAGTTGTTAGAGTGCGCTCATCCTTGTTTTTTCTTCCTTGTCCTTGTATGTTTTGTGCAATCGCTGCCACGGAAGGCTTAGTCAGTGTTACTGCGTCAGAGCTTTATGGCACAACGTGCATTGCTGTGAAGCTGCACTAAAGGAAAAACCCCCGCACATCATCCGCACCCCTATTTTGCCACTGGAATCGGTGCGGGTTATACGCGCGAAAATACCGTATGCAACGCTGGCACCATGTTTGCTTCACATAGGTAACATAGGCCGGCCATTGTTATTTATTGACTTCAGGGAACCATTGGTGTTGCAACCATTTTCATTCTTGTGTAACCTTGCTCCTGAAATTTTCACACTTCATCTGTTAGGACGTGGTGCAAACAAACGTGAACAGTTTACGGTTATGTGACGTGGCTAAAAGTCCTGCAATGTTCTCGCATATGGCGCATAGCACATGTAGCATGTTACATACAACCTTTCATGCTACGGCTGACCACTGCACCCAAAAACACAACTTTTGTGCTCCACAGGGACCAGAACTTCAACTATAGTGCAGCTATAATTACCACATTTACTCGCGTAATGAACCCACTTTTTTTCCAGAAAATTCGGCACGAATATAAGGGGAGGGTTCACTATGCGGGAAAAAAATTGCAACAAATTTTTAAAAGAAATTTCATCGAAGTTGCTAAGAGAAGCGTCGTCAGAGCCTTAATATTTCCATAAAAACACACAGGTAATTGTGCAATCAAATTTCTTTTTTATTCCGAACATGCTAGTGACTCCCTACTCGCCATGGAGCTGTTCCCTTAACTGAAGCCGCTTGCGGCTTCACATTTGTGGTCGGCCCACAGTGCACTGCCTTCCATGCCGTCAAGGCACTACAAAATTTCTTTTCCGACATCGGGAAACTTCCCTTCTTTGGGCCCACGGAACACACGGTGATCCTTGATCAACGTGACTTTTTTTATTCCACGTGACGTGACAAAAAAAGCAAAATCTCAGGAAGAAAACTGGGGGGAGGTTTATTACGCGAGTGGGTTCATTGCGCAAGGAAATATGGAAGAGCTCCATCAGAGCACAAAAGCTTCGCCCTCAAGAACAAAGAACAGTAGGCCCTCATTAAAAGAAACCGCTTTATTCAAAGTCTCGGCTCATTTGCAGTCTTTCATGGCCCTCACTACAAGAAACAGAGAGCAAATCATTCCCACTTAAGTACAGTTGAACCGCATTATATAACGAAGCTTGATATAGTGAATTATTGGCTATAGCGAACTAAATACGAACTTTCGTTGGCCACGCTTTACTTCAGCGACACTTTATCTGTTTATAATGAAACTGAAACTGCTAGAGCAGCGCGCGATATCGGCTACAACGAAGAAATATTTGAGGAAGGCTGACAGGCTGCTTGGAAAAACTCCCGACGTCCAAAACTGCGGAAGTAGAAAGGGCCCTTTCGTGCATGTACAATGTGGACAACTTCATCCCGCTCGGTGCTGTCAAAAGATACTTGACGAAGATCACGTCCCGCTACAAATGAAGAAGAATGCAGGCCTGTTTTGTCAAACACACTTTTTTGTGTTGTAATTTCACTCTCCCGTATTCTGGTCCATTTAGTTTGAAATGCCAAAAGGAGACAGGGACTGACTGATTGTAGGGTTTTAACGCGCCGACGCAACGCAGGCGATGAGGCGCGCCGTAGTGGAGGGCTACGGATTAATTTTGACCACCTGGGGATCTTCAACGTGCGCCAAAATCTCGAACACACGGGCGCTTTTGCTTTTCGCCTCCATCAGCAAAGCGGCCGCCGCGAATCGAACTCGCGTCCTCCTGCTCAGCAGCACAACACAGCACGCAAGAAGACAGGGAATGAGTACCTCGTTTATAGTGGGTTTGAAGCCTGGTGCTTTTGTATCTAAGATTTTGGCACTAGCCAGATTTCCCAATTGTTGAAGCCGATTTTTACCCATACTGTTACAACGAATATCGGATATAACAAAGTAATTTACTGCCCCCCTACTACTACATTATAACAAGGTTCGACTGTACTGTTTATAATAAAGGCAGTTGCCTGCTTTGGAGACTTTGGTATAATATTGTGGGTTTACTGTAATTTCAAATCAGACTTTCAGGTTAGGCCTAATTTATGCACCAAAGCCCTCCGCAACCTTTCTGAAACCTTGAGCAACGTCCACAGGAGGAGCAGATGCTAACTTACTGCTCCCTCTGTGCTTTCACCCAACTTACAAACTCCTACCAAGGCGACGCTTGAACAACTCCAGTTTTGAACAACGCCAGTTTTTTGTGCATCATTAGTTACGTACCGAGTTGGTGAGTAGTGGCAGCAGAGACGTGCCAAAGCGCTCCAGGTCTGTGCAGTACCTTGTAGCAGGTCGTCAAGGAATGGGAGACGCTATGAAAATCACGCGAGCAGCGTTACTTCCACTCGTTCGTCGCTGTTGCGTATTGTGCATGAATGTCCGAATTGGTTGCCATTTCCCCACAGGTGAAAATCTTATTTACTTTATGAACAAGTGCAATCCTTGCTCTTGGTGTTAAACAAAATATACCAACAAAATGCGACCTTCTTGTAAAGTTTGGACACAGACGGAGCAACGGTGTTGCTCAGTAAAAGTTTTTAAAGGCGCTCATTTATTGATGTAACACCCCGTACAACCATGAAAAAAAAAAAATCCTAGTTATTACGAGTTATTGCGATTATGAGTTATCGCCAGCATGTCGGAGGACAACCAAATTCTTGTTGCTAAAAAACTGAACAGCTACGTAGAAGAAAAAAACTGAACAGCATGCGGCCTGCAACGGCTTCGAAAATACAGGAGAGGTGGAAACAAGCCTTTGAATCATACTTGAATCTGCCACTCATCACCCATAAGCTTAAAGGGGAATAAGTTCTCCGTACATTTGAACCTTCCTGCAGGCAACAATCGGGGCAATGAAGCCGGGGATTAAAGATAGATGCAGAAACAATGCTTGCCACCTATACAGTAAGCAAAGCTGGTCAGCTGTAGAACTGAGTGCTCACAACATATTCTTACTCAAGATTCTAGGTCAAAACAGAGATCAGGATGTATGATGTAACAGAAACTCTGAGAGGCCAAGTAAGCATTAAAATCATCAAAAGGTCCGACATTGTGCATCAGAACATCGCCCCAGAACGATTTCAACAGCCTTGCATGAAAGCTCTGCAGTTAGCCGTTTCCTTGATGTTCTGTAAAAGCTTTTGTGACAAGCAAAAGTGCTCACAACAAGAGCACAATTAGATTACACTGTAAAACTTTGATCAAACACTCCAACCCGTGCGAACGCGTTCCCCCTCCCCCTTTCCCCGAATTTCCTTCAAGCGTTGTGCTAGCTTGAAATTTCGGGAAAAAATTTCAGCCGGTACTGGCTTCATGAGTCACCAGTTTCTAAAATCACAGCAGCATTTTCACAAGCTACAGCACGATGAAGTGCATTCCAGTCAGCGTGACGGCTCCAAAATACCCACTATTACGTTTCAACGTCTATACCATCTCTCTAAAAATAATAAATAATAAAAAAAAAAGCAACTTGCAAAAATGGCTAATTCACAAATAGGTAGTGCCTTATCGCATAAAAAAAAGTATTAAATGATTTGTGTGGCCCCGTTGATACCAGGCTCCGCTGCACTATCGCTTCATTGGCGATCAACACACCCCAGTGTTGTTGCAGCCATCACGAATTTCCATTTCAACCTTGGCAAGTGCACCAGCCTAAACTTTGCCGCAATTATCACCCCATTTGCGCAGAGAGAAATCACGGATTAAGTGTTTGCTCTTTTCTGGGTGCTTACTGCACTCCCGTTACATGTGTGCCACAGAGCAGGCCCCTACAAAAACTAGGGGGAGAGAAAGGGATAAACTTGTTAAGTCGTTCCCGATTCAAACACCACAGAGAAAGCAAATACTATAACAACAATCGACCAGATTTTAGGGGAGGTCCCCAAGGTGGAGTAAGTTTCTGTGAAGGAAAATTTGACATCCACCTCAATGCAGCCGAGAGTGAATTAATCAACAACTTGGACGTGGACAGGTTTTAATCGCCAGGTGTTAATCGGTCGATTAACACCTGTCCATCACTTCGAGTTGTTGATTAATTCACTTTCGCGTTTCAAACGACTAGCCTCCTGGTTAGCTCGGTTGGTAGAGCGACTGCCCTAGATAGGCGGCAGTCCCGGGTTCGGATCCTGGACCAGGACGAATTTTTCTTCAACTGCAAAGTTTTCGAGAAAGCTGTACAGCTTTCCTTTGTAGCCATACGGCTGCATTGAGGAGGATGTCAAATTTTCCTTCGCAGAAACTATGGCAACAATGTACACGTTGCAACTAAGCTGCTTCTGTGTGAAGTGGTACACACTAACTTCACACTGTACATGTGCCAAACTCCAAAGGATACAGGTCCAAGGTTCCGTCATCGGGAGCGATGAAGCACAAGACGTAGGCCTGCTGCTCCTTCTTCTCAGGGCTCGAAGGCTCCTTCACAAAGGCCTGGTGGAAGCACATCACAGTGCCCGTGGTCTTCTCGCTCAAGCTGGAATGAAATGTGCGGAGCCAACGATAACTTCAGATGCCAAGCAGGTCGTTGCACGGAACCGAAACCGAAATCGCTTTGAACTCACACATTGGACATCATCAAATCACATCGCAAGACGAATACGCGTCACTACTGTTAGCTGTTGTGGCCGTGGCAAACGCTGCATGGTATTTTAGGAGCCAAGCCCCTGAGGGGCTGGGGCTGTTGGCGTCTCCTGTCATCGTCGTCGTAATCGTCGTTCATCTCATGTAGTCACGGTACTGAAACACTGGGAAGACATTAGAACGTAACGAGTGCTAAAAAAAACACCAAGACACTTGTTTACGCCTCGCGCTGGAGCGTTTCGTTCTTCAAAGAGACTTTTACAGCAAAGCTGTATACCTATAAGAAGAACTGCGAGTTGGGCTTGTTGCGAGCGCTTCGTCCCGTTAGTCTTTCTTGTCCAAGTTTTGTTTTGCGCTGTTTCCCATCATGAACTGTATACCGATACCCCCAATGGTTTCATCTCCATTGACAAGAACGCCAAGGTGCCAAGAATACACTTATACACGGCATGCTTCGCCCCTCACCAGGTTTCACGTTAGAGGAGATGGCCCTGAGATTTTTTCTTCTTGCAGGCTTTATAAATTTAATACTGCTTTATCGACCGGATAAGTGATGAAAAGTGTGCTTATTTGAGCCAGCCTACGCAATGCAGACAAAAACAGAAGTTTGACAAATTCAATTCAGTGTCCCTTTAATTCATCATTAAAACCCTGATGTTGTCAAGGGCTTTTGAATGAAAGGCAGCAGGCTATAACAGTAAGTCTTATGACGCATCATACAATTACGCTTTGTTAAAATTTTGATGTTTACAAAGAATTTTGATTAAAATGTAGAGCAGCAGGCTAGAAAAGTAACACTTATCATACGTCATGCAATAACACAATGTTCAAACCGTGGTGCTTTTCAAAAATTTCGGTTAAAACGCAGCAGGCTGCAAGAATAATTCTGTGCTAAATATGTTGCCGATAAAAATGGTATACACAGAGCTGAAATTCAGAGGAAGACTACATTACATCGTTTGTATTCCTAACTCAAACCGTACCTCAAACAGACCTCACCAACGTGGCCTTCTGATAACACTGACCTTATTTTTCTTTTCTTCTTTTGTACACAAACATTACGCTGCAGAATTTAGGGTGGCGAAGACTATGAATGCGAATTCAACAAGGAGTGTGAAAAGCTCAACATCAACCAAGTATACGAAATTTCTGCAAGCGGTATAGCCAGTACTTCGAGCAGAGAGCTTTCACGCAAGGCAGAGGAGGTAAAAAAGCAATTTTCAAGTTGTTTGCGTTCTTTGCAGCATAATTATCTCTCCTTTTTTTCAATCCCGCTTGAAAAAAAAAAAATGATGAAAGCTCACACTAACGCGGTAAGCCTTGAAGGTAATGAAGCTGCACGCACCTTCACGACCATCACGACGGTTTAAGTCCACTATTGAAGCCGATTTGCCATTTTTTCGCTGCTGCAACGACCTTTACTCCACCATTGCTGCATAAGTGTGAGCTTCGTTCATTTTTTTGGAAGAGATAATCATTGGACATCACCTTGGAGGAGCGTATGCTATGACGTGTCTTTCTCGTTCTGAGCAATTATTACCATGATTACGGTGAACGCTGGAGTCTTGCTCGTTGCGAGCAAGTGTTGCCACGATTATGGCGATTGCCTGGAGATTTTTTAGCCAATCTTGTCCAATCTCCCTAAGTGGGTATATGCTTGGCTCTACAAACAGTGCGCCGGGGATGCTGGGCGGTCGTTGCGAGGCGCACACACACACGAGTGCTAGGCCTTACGATTAGGAAGTCGTAATTTAGCAAATCGTAACTGCGGACATGAAAAATTATGATTTAAACACCTTCGCTGTTCAAAAAAAAAAGAAGGTTGCGCTTTCCAGCCAGCCTGCCTTATGCCATAGTGGTGATTTCCTGTACAAGCGGAGTTAACTAAGAGTTGTTGCCAAGCCCGGGAATCACTTGTACCTATTTTACGAGCAGATTCGCACCGCCACGACAGCGCACGAATGAGCATGGTGCCTTCTACACACTTTCGTCTCACCTCGGTGGCTCTACAAGCTTGGGCCTTACACAAAACTTTGGACCCCCAAGAACTTCTTGTAAAAGGGCCCTTACACACATCTAATTGTGATGCATGCAGTGCTTGAAGCAAAACTTGGTACCATACGTGACGAAGCATCATCATAACTTTCATGACCCACAATTTATTAAACAGCTAAATAACTGCCTCGTCATTAAACTCTGAAATAGAGTTACATGTGGCACCACTATTAGAGTGTCATTGAGAAAGTCGTGCTAGTGTCAACAGTTAAGCAAAAAAAACACCCCGAATTTCTCTCCCGAGAGGAGGTACACAGCACGACCCCTCTTCTCATGACACTAACCTTTCAACAAACAGAGTGAGCAGAGGAAATCGCATATTCGGTCCCCAGGGAGGTACAACTCACGTCTTGCTCCTCAAATAAAGCAGAGGGCACTCATTACCATATCATATCCTGCATTTTTATCAGCCCCTTGAAACTGAATATTAACCCTGAAATGTTTCATTTTTTTCTCAATGCGTTGCAGGGCCCTTTGAAGTTGGCCTGAACGGTCAATCAAAGTTAAACTCGTGCCACACGTACACAAAAAATGACATTGAGTGTTTAAGGCCTTAGGATACCGAATGACATTATTTGGGCGGGCCGTGCTACACGCGAAAGCGCGAAGGCATTAAATGTGTTAGGCATGATGGCGATAATGACCAAAAGAGAATGCACTTACATTTTAGAAGTTTTAATGTCGAGAAAAACGTCGTACAAGGTTTAAAAATGTTTTTTGTGAAAGAAAACGGTACGAGAAACAGTGTTCTCTAAAAAATGGTGTAAGCTGTTCTTATAGTGGCTTCAGCAGCTGTGATCACCTGCCAGCAGTAGCCAAATCCAAAAATTCAAAACGACAAGCAACACGATGTTTTGCATTTTGCCACTGTTTTAGTGAACTTCGTCTTCTTCAGAATTTCGCAACCAAGAGTGCACAAAAATTGTCTTATTTCAAAGTTCAGCTATGTTTCCACGTCAACGCTCTGTGCAGAGTTTCGTTGATTTCATTTGGTGCTCATCGCGTCTGAGAGTAAGAAGATTTAAGGCGTTCCGTGAAGGCGAATGAGTTCTGCTGAACTCCTTAAGCCAAAAATGACATTAGTGTAAATGGCATTCGGTTTTTGCGTGTAGCAGCAAATTAATGGCCGTTAAAAACTTCACTGGCAATAAAGAAATAAATGTCATTTTCTCGTGTACGTGTGGTACGGGTATTAACGGACAACACAAATTGGTACTGCGAAAATGGGGGCTCACGTCATCTCCATGGGGTCCCACATTTGCCCCTGGTGTCCTGCAGGTCTCTGGCGACCTTCTTGATCAGGAAACACCGCAGGTCTGTCTCGGCGACAGCACCAAGGTCTGTCGCAAGCAACGACAGGCTGAAAGCGAGAGAGGGAGGGAGAAAAAAAATCGGGGAAGTTTGCACTCGTGCGCAAGACTTGAATGGCAAAGCTGTTAATGGCGAGCATTGCTGGACACATAGTTAAGTTTCAGTATCATTGTTTATTGGCATAGCTGCAGTGCTAGTAATCGTCATCATAAGCATCGAAGAGGTCGCCGTCTTCTTCTTTGCGGCGAGTGGTGGATGCAAAGTCATCCTCAGCATTGTAGACTTCCACCAGCTCCCCTGGCGAAGCTTGCACTAAGTCGTGCAAGGCTCGGACCATAGCGAAGCTGCAGGATTTCTTTATATGTGAGCACTGAAACACATCATTACGCATTTGTACAAGTTTGAAATTGTTTATTTACATGTTCTCGTCATTGCTTTGCACTGTGCTAATAGTGGTCACCGTCATATGCAAGGATATCATTGTGTTCCTCGTGCCAAGCATTGCATGTGCGGTAGCGCTTGACGACAGCATTGGAGCTTTTTTTTTGCTAAAGCCACTGCACGTGCCGGGAACACTTGGCGGTCGCCGCAAGGCATGCGCTCACGAGCGCTTGGCATTTTCTTGGTATTTTTTTCTGCAACACCGAACTTACAGCTTGTACAAAAACTTCGCTGTTAAAATCCTTGTGTCTCAACTCAGCCAAATCTTGATGCCACACACTGCATTGCAGGCACTAAACACCTCGGCAGGTACACTTTACACTTCTGAACAAGACGATGTTGGAAAAAATGGTACACGATTTCAGAAAGAAAAAGAAAAAAGAAAAATGAGTGCTCGCTCAATGAAAGACGACTAACAGATGGCTCAGGGAGTGGCATGCCGTCATGTGTTCGCTGAGCACTGGCCTGTCTGCAACGAATGCCATGAAGCGTTCCCACGCATCACCCCAGCTCACGTTCCCAATTGGCAAGGCAGTCGAGCCGCACTACACCGAGTTTGTAACAGTCTGTTAATAATAATACAAAAACAGTGGCCTAGCTGTAACTGCACATACACGCAGTCGCTCACAAATTTATTGCTTGAATATAACACTAAATAAAAACTTCCTTACAGCTGCACTCAAATCTTGAATCGGGGTTGATCATAGTAGGGCGTGAAGTCGGGCTAGTTGGTTTGCGATTAAGGCGAAAAACAGCACGCAGACACAGAACGGAAGACAAAACAGCACCCGTGTTTGTCTCTCGCTTGGGTTCCATTCCTGTTTCTGTGCGCTGTTTTTCACCAGGAGTGTCGTAGCTGCCGGCGAACTTTTTATTTCCTCAGTGTTTGCTTAAACTACAATAAGGCGATATTTCAAAACATGCTATCTGCGGTCACATGCCCTTCGCACACACCACCTAATAACAATGATGTTGATTTCAAAAAGCATGCACGGCATCCGTGCACGAAGCGCGTGCCTCTCAACTTGCAAAGAATGGGGGACATACATATGGCGATACTGAAACAAGGCTGCTGCATAGATGCAACGGCCAGCAGCATACGAGTATGTTTTGTAAGCCGGATCACCCAGTAAATGAAACACAGGATGCATACAATGCCATATTCCACAGTGCAACAGCGCCCCAGCGCAGATAAGTGCAGCTAAGTACATTAAATTATTTCCAGTTATAAGGTTTTCTTTTACTGCGCATGTGTGTTTAAATGTCATATGTGTTCGTTTAATTTATTCCGTTCATCCACACCAATGTTAACTGTCGCAGGCAACAAACCACTTTAAAGCCTGTCTCATTTAAGCGCGTATAAGTAAGTGGCGCATCTCGCCGGGACGCCGCAGGCCCCAGAATTTGTTTCGGTACCAAAAACCCCGCGAGTCCGCCAACTTATTCAAACTACAAGTAAGAAGGATTAACAAAAAAGTCACACCTATCGCGCGAGACGGAAAATGACTGACAAACCTCTCTTTGGTTTGTGATTTCGGCGGCTTCGTGGTGGGTGCTTTTTGAGAAGCTTCATCGGCCGAGGTTTCGTTTTCGCTGTGGTGCTGAGTCTTCGGGCTGCAATGTTTACAAGAGACACGCGATGTCAACGTCACTTGTGGCAAAAAATTACTTTGTCGAATCTGCGTTGTTATTGTTATATCAGCGAACCGGTCACAAAGGACTTTGTGGAGAAAAAAAAAAGTGAGATCCTTACGTGTTGGTGTACAAATACACAGCGTAAAACGTGCCCCGTAGCGTCGGCGCAGACGACTGATTTGACTGCGTGCTGGCTGAAGAATCATACCCCGTGCTGTCGAGCGCTGCAATAGAGTTACTTCTCGACATTTTCACGGGTCACTTTTGTCGTGGATTAACCAATCTGCCACTGAAAACTGCCGCGACCAGATGAGAACCGCGACATACGGTTTGTATGGTTTGTATTGATGTTGTTTCGTTCGTGGCGTGGCTCGTTTCGGCTTGAAGAGTTTGGTTTGGCTGGTGCGGCAGTAGCCACGTAATTTGCAGCGCAAAATTACTTAATATTTTGTTGTAATAAATCAAAATGCAAAACTAAATAGGCATTAAACAAATGTGTATTTTGAATTATTTTAAGGTTCAAGAAAAGTAGCATAACTGCGCCGACTCCAAATTACGTGTTTTGCAGGAAACTGTACGGTTGATACGTATTCGTATAAGCCAACATACTCCTATTTTACTAATAACTACCTAAAGTAATATCAACATTTATCAGTTGGAGCCATTGTAGAGATAACAGAGACAATCCCGCTTCAAGTTCACTATTCCCCCAAAATAGTGAGCTTATCGCTCTAGCACTCTTCTACTGCTGTCCGCCGATTGGTCGAAGTGTTCGCAGTTGCGTTTTCGTGTTTTGTGGTGCGCGTGTCTCTCTAGCTGGAGTAGCGAAAAGTGCTTGTGGATTTTGTCGAGTTTCTACCACGGTTTTGTTTTCAGCTCAACGCTTGGTTTTTTGGTTATCAGCGTCGCACCACCGTCCTGATAACTTTTGCCGGCGTAGCAAAATATGGCAACACGGTCAGCGGGTGACGACATCCGCAAAGTGCTCTTCAAGGAGAAGCCCCAATATGTCATCGGCACCGTTGGTAAGATGCGCTTGAATAACAATAATTGAACAAGAAAAAAAAAACTACGTTTCACAGTAGTAGCCATGTAGCGGCTCTGCGCTTGTGTCCGTGGTTTGAACCTACGAAGTATCGTAAACGTTTTGTGCAGCCGAAAAACGTCAAACTTGCCTCATCCTCCTAATACGTTTCCGTGGTTGTGTTTTTTGTTACAGCTTGCTGCGGTTAAGTAGCTTTTTTTAAAACACAGCTAACTAAAGACTCCTTTGTGCGCGCAGCTTCTCAGAAGACGTCGGACCTGCTGTCAACGAAAGCGGGCATGCAGTTTGAACACGACGTCGAAGTCAGCCTTAGCTCGTTGGAGAAAGGTTTGTATGTTCTTATTTTGCTCTATTTACCTTTATTGCCACGCGCATACGCAGCTAATTTCGCTCGAAGACAACACCTTTTCAGCAATGGCCCACTGTGCAACAAAAACGTACGGCTAGCTTTCCTGAACAGGTAAATGGTTCAAGGCTTCAATACACATTTTTCTTGGCCACCTTTTTGTGAAAAGGGTAATTTTAGGTTAGTTGAAAGCGAGCCCTTCACATTTCACGGCCATCGAATACTCTGGTGAAACAAGATTTCGCATTTATTTTAGACGATCCACCTTTTGCTTGGCTTAACACAGCAAAATCACGCAGGTGAGGTCCGGAAAAGTTTATATTACCAATAAGCATAAAGGGGGATTCACACGACGTACATGTGCGCAGCCGGACTGGTCACAGTCGCGTCACGCCACCTGGCAGTCCAGCTCAAGGAAGTGTTCACACGAACGATAAAGGGTGCAGGCAACAGCGCAGACAGAGAGAGCGCACTCTCAACGTGTGGACTGTCTGTGCGTGACGAAAAGCGCAAGAGGTGTGAGGCTACTGGCAAAGACAGTGGCCGACCGAAAGCGCCGGTGCATAGGTTGTTGCGCGGCGATAGACGTAGCGTTGCCCAAGCTTGACAAGAATTACCCGCGTAAGATCACGTACGTGCTGGGTGAGAATGTATATATACAGGAAAGATGTAAAGCCCACGTTTTCTGTTTCTGAATTTCATGAGCTTCTGCATCCTTCGCTGTCGCTTCACCCGCTCCACCGGCGTGTCTCGGCTTTCAGACGTAGCTCCCCATGTTGTTGCGTGTTTGCGTCCCTTCTCATTTGGTATCGCCGCTGGGCAGGCAGTTGACAAATGCTGCCCCTGGTGGGAAATCCGTAACATCGTGCAACCGTGCTGAAACAAGTACGCGTCTTGCGGGAACAGCGCCCAGCAGCATCAAAATGTCAACAAACGAAGCGTAGTAGGTGTTCTCGATATGCCTGCCGCGAAGCAGGAGTCATGGTTGCTAGACTATCCAGGTTTGTGCGCACCAGAAGAGCAGTATGTTGCCGTAATCCTCTGCCAGAATCGCAACCCGAAAAGAAAGTTCCCATTGTCAGACCGCGTTGTCTGCGGTGTGTTAGCTGAAGTTACAAATTGGCGACGTCGCATCACGTGATATGCATTCCGCGGTCCGAATCAGTGATTTCATCCGTCTTGTGAATCGGCCTTGAGGAAAAGGTCGTGAAACATTCCTGTCATGGAATGCACTTCCATTGTCATGTTGTTTGCATATCTAAAAAATGCCCGGACTTCACACACACCTTAGCAAACGTGTTAAACTTGTTGAAAGGGGTAACAGAATCTAATCTGGCCTTACCCTGTCACATCATGGTGTTGCAAACGGAGTACACGGCAGATATGCAATGCTTATCACATTGAAAAATGCTGACATGTTCGTCAATCAACCATCTTTCATCCTTTGTAAGGAGTGTTACTTGCCAATTGTAGGCAAGGAGCATCGAGGTGCGATGTCTGTAGTGTTTGTCATGGTAGCTAACTGATGCCACAGGCCGTAAAATACTTTAACCTGATGTGCAGCTTCTTTTATAGCTTACAACTTAATCTTCAGCGATGAACCACTCATCGGCACGCATCTGTGACTAGCTGTTTGCGCTCGTTTGGCTCTCTACTGCTCCTATATCAATGCACATTCACACCAACTAGCCCAAATTTCTTGCTGACTTCTGTTTTAGTTCATTTGCTTATAAGAGTGTCAGTATACGAACAACTTTACAGCCATCGTCCATCGAATGTTCACCTAATGACAGTGCATTTTGCAGTAAACTTGTCCCTAAATGAAATTGTTGCAAGCAAACTTAGAGTTGAAGTACAATTTTGTTTTACGCATTATATAGACAGCACACATGCTTTATAAAGGAGGGGCAGTATAGGCAAGGACTGCATGTGTCAGAAGTGTGCTGGCAGTGAAATCGCTTCATGCTTGTGCTGTCTGTAAAGGTGTTTTATGTAGTAATGCTTAATACGTGGGAACGGAAGTTAAAAGCGATTGGAACAGTTTCATTTGGCGTCCGCACCATTGTGTGACATCACATTTTGCATAAGTCTATAGGTAATACAGGTGAGCTAGACAAGCTATTTGTTTGCTTTGAAGTGTTTTGGTATTCGTTTGTAAAAAAGATTGACTGGTGATTACGATACTCCCTAATGCGATCTTTGGGCGCAGCAGCAGTGCGCTGAGGCAGGACTCACTCGTGGGCTGTCTCGACGGCAGCGATGATGGGCCTCCGCGTCGGCAGCGCGAAGTGCGTCTCAGGGAGGGACCGCAAACTGCGTCTTAAGCGAATGCACATCATAGTCACAGGCACGCCCCCCTCACGTTTTCGCCAAGGGTCATGCCGTTGAGCGCCTCGTGTGGGCACAGCATACTTCCCCCTCCCTTCCCCCGCCGCACACTTTCGGAGAGTGCTGACTCGCACTGCCACGGCAAACAGCCCTTCCCTCCCAATTTCACGACACTCACCTCCTTTGCTTTCTTTCACCGTTCGCTTTATCTTTCACTCGTCAGTCTTGCCATCGTTCACTCGGTTACGCCGACTACGCGGCTCAGCCCAGACACTGCCGCCAAAGGGCTGCGCCCTAAAATGGGCATGCAGTCGAATGAAATGAGTTCATCATTTAGTCTTTTTGTCCTCCACACAGAGGACAAGAGTTATTGTTAACAGTATGAAAGTCGGCGTACTTTTAGATGATCTGCATTTTCTAAAACTGTGTGTTTAGGCTTGAATACTTTGTAATGTTTTTGTCCCTTTCTTTCAAATTTCTTACCAACCGCAGAGCTTCACGAACAGAGGCTCCAAAAGCTGCGTGCCATCAGCGAAAAGCTGAAGGATGATGACTGGAAATATGAGCCAATCGAGAAACTGCTTGGCATGTAGCTCGTGATGCCTCAAACAAAGGCTGCGCACGTGCTTCATTCATCACTCCATCGGTCGTGCATCCACTGTTGGGATGGAAGGTGAGGGCTTCTTGTAGCAAGTTAGTTATTTTGATATTCCAGGGCTTTATGAAGAAGGAACCCGAATATTTGACATCAGTCAAAGGGTGGCTCTTTTGAGGCTTGTGCGGCAGTGACTAGGGGCAGGCCATACCTTTGCTTCAGTAACCTATTGCAATATATGTAGAGGTTTTCCCACTCAATACAACCAGGAAATTAAGCTAAAATAGGGGTGAGCATAATTTTATTTGCAACCTGAAAACTGGTCACTTTGTGTGCAAAACTGAAATTTGTGGCAGAGAAAAGGACATTATCTTTAAGGGTTGAGGCATCTGAGGATTTTGTGGTTCTGCAAAACATTGCTACAAAGTTTGGGGACAAAGTTTTGTAGGTGTGCGCCTTGGGATGTTACGGTACTGTAACATGATTAAAGCAGAAAGTTGAAGTTCATATTCGTGCTGCCATCTGCAGGGCTCTTTGCTCTGTTATTATGCTCTACTGCCCTGATATCCTTTGATATTAGTTTATTGTTGTTTATAGACGAAATCCTTAATTTTGCCTTCAATTTAATAAGGGTAGAAGAGTTGTGGGAGGGGAGGGAGGAGAGAGCAGGGATATGTGGGGTCAGTCAGCAGAAACCTTTCACGAACGACAGGAATGCTATTTGGTTTAGCAGAATCATTCAATTTGATTCGTTTGGCAGTTTCCATTGAACTGTTTTTCCATAATAGGACGTCAATTTGAGTTCCGTAGCAGGGAGAAAGTAGGGAGGGGAGGTGTGCTGGAAGGGAAAGGAGGTGGGAGAGGAAAGTTGACCTCCAAATTGAGAGCAACATTCACTTGGCTCTGACTCGTTCTGGTGAGCGGTTTGTGCTTTTTGGGCATGTGCAGCAAAAAGCTGCTCAAGACACCCTTCACCACCCCGTGGTTTTTGTGCTGCCTGTTGCATGCCACTGCACCTAAAAAAACATTTCAAGGCATTGTTAGATTGAAACTGAAGTCCTGCTGCTCTAAACTTTGTGTCCTTTGGTTTGGTGATGTAAATGCTTGTTGTTGCTGCAGGTGTAATTGCATTTCGCTAATACAGTCTCCGGGAATGTCCATTAGAGAGAGGAGAGGCAGCAAACTTTAATCACATAATTGTAAGCTCCTGCAATGCTCGGCTGCTCTGTTTAGGGGTCCTTTCTTAAGGTAAGCTTGTCGTGGCTGGTGATAAAGGGTAAGGCCCGCCGCGGTGGCTCAGTGTCTACCCTGGTGTCTTGGGCTGCTGCGTACAAGGATGTGGGTTTGATCCTCACCCCAGTGGCTGCTGCTTTTCAGATTGAGGCGAAAGCGAAAACGGTTGTATGTCGAGGTTTTGGCACACGTTGAAGATCCAAAGGTGGTCAAAAACAACCCGGAGCCCTCCACTATGGCGCGTCATGCTTATGTGTAGCTTCAGCGTGTTAAAACCCCGAAATCAATCAATCGAGAAAGGGTAAAGCCTTGAGGTGTAGACGAAGAGAATATTGAAATATTCACCTGGGTGCTACTTGCGGGGAACCCTCCCATATTGTCAAAGGAACGAGAGAAGTGAAATGTAGCTCGAGCCAATACGCAGTCTGCGAACACATACCGTTTGTGGGGCAGTTGTGCGCAACGGGTGTAAGCAAATGCTGTTAGGAGTTGAAAGGGTTTGTCCTCTGTGCTACCACCATACTTACACATGTAATGAATGCAATTATTTCAGTTGAAAAGTGAATATCTCCGGGATATTCTCTTATCAACTCGAATAATACCTTGGAGAATATTTGGAGATTAAGAAGCTGTGAAAGATTTCATTTTGTGGAGGATAATGTGTACAGTGATACCCGCCTAAAACGGGGAGGGTGTTTTGGGGTGATAGGCTAGTGAGGTTAAATGAAGACACTGTTAAGATGCATTCTTGGCTGTAAACTAGGCTTCCAAGCAAACACCACTAATAGTTCTTATTAGGGTGATGTGGCTTTGGAAAAATAAATTGGGTAATATTAACCGACCACTTTCTATTATTCGGGAACTGTCGCTGATTTGCTATTTCTTTCCAAGCAAGGTCATGTGCATAAATAATTTAGTTCTATATTGACTCAATTAATTGTACTTAGTTGCAATGCAGATTCCCTATTGTGGCTAGTGCTGGAAAGCCAAAGCTCATTTGAAGTATGCAGCTGCAGTTTTTTATTTCTAATTTCAGTTCCTCTTGATTGGAGCTTTTCATTTCTTGTTTTTGCCACTTTAGTTAACAAGGTACTATAGTATTGTGAAACACTTATTGCAAATGTTAACATTTCTGCTGTTCTCTCTTTTCAGACCTGCCAATTTCTGTCACTTCTTTGTCCAGTTCATCGAATGTCAATCATACTTACAGACATGATTGTGGTTCATGTGTCGACTGAGTGATTCACTGTGATGCCCACATTCCTGACCCGCTGTTATTCTGTTGTGTATAAATTACCCACAAGCTGTGCTGTCATTACATCTTGTCTCCTGCTTTTATATTCCTACTCCACGAGAGTTCTTCAAATGCGGGCCTGTCATTTGTTGCCTGTCACAGATAGGCACTCCGTGCATGCATGCATGCATCTAAGGTTTAATAAAGAATGTGATTGACAAGAAATGCTGAGCCATTGTTTGTTTTATTTCGGCAGTTGTCGCCAGTGCCAACGATAGGGGGGCTGAGAAACTGCGCAAATGTATCCTGTGATTGCTCATGAGACAAAGACCAGGCAGCCAGTTATACAGAGCAACTGACCTTCTGGCACGCAATTGTAACAAGGCAATAAGGTTGCTATTGTATAAATTTTTTTTTCATTTGATTTTAAGGTACTTTGTCCAAAAACTTGCTGGAATGGTTCTCGTCGATGAAAGTCCATGGTGGAAGCTTGAGAACCAGCTCTAATTCTGAAATTGTTCGCAGACATATACACAATAACAGTACCATTAAATCCTATCAATTTGAAACAGGTTCAACTTTTATGTGAGGTAAGGGGAAACTAGAACATGTTCTAATGTACTGTAAACTTGAAAGTACCTTGAGAAGGTGCTTGGTGGGAAGTACATTGCACAAACTCATTCAACTCTGTTGGATGTGAAGCATAACATTTTAATGACTTTGCGAGAGGCTGTAGCTTACTCTTCAAGAGGACGAAATGGTGTGGACAATTTTTATGCCATGGCGCAGATTTTAAGCCTGCTCCGGCAATCATTTGTTTAAAGCATGTAACTTTACATTGCTCATGCTGCTTGTTACAATCTTTGCTTTGGAATGCAATATGGCCTTTGTGCTACTCTTGTAGTTATTGCACTTTCTTTGTGTTTGGCTGCATTTTTTTCAGAAAAGCACTTTAAAACCTATGCGCATGCACTTCAAGGCACTTTTACCATTGTGTTCATGGTTTGTGCTACGTGCTCGGGTAAACTTGGGACCATGCCATGTTTAGGAAAAGTAGCAATGACAAGTCTCGTGTTAAGTTGGTTCCCTGCAATCTCAGCATTTATTTTATTTATATTTATTTCACAGTTTCCTGCAGCGCCAAGAAGGCATTATAGCTTGGGGGAAATTCTGAAGTAATCATAATACATGTAGGTGGCACACTAAGAACACAACACTAACACCGTTACAGAAAGACGTGCACAAAAATATTTAAAAAATTACAAGCCTGAGAAAAAGTGCGCCCACGGTACAGTCGACTATACCACTTGGCAGCTTATTCCACGTGCTAATGGAATGAGGAGAAAAACAACTCCTTAAAAGCTTTTGTGGCACGATGTTTCGCGAATTCTCCAGCTATATGTTCACATTGCCCGGGTGAGTATTGGTGGACGAGTTTGTTGCTCTTGAGCGCGGCACTCCGGTGCCAACCCCCACCATCTGACAACGGTAGGCGGAGGCATTGCACTGCGCTCGCGCTGACCCCTGCGACTACCGTGCTAGTGGAGGCGGAGGGATGCAAATACTAAATCTTCAACGCTGAGAGGGCCATGCCTCCGCAAGACCGTTGCCCCCTACTCGCGTGCACATATCGCCGCGTGGCATACGAGAGCGTTACATCTTTGAAGTTTGAATCACTAGGTGACCGTAAACAGGCAAAGCTCATGGGTGCATCGTCTGCCCTTGCCATTCTAAACGGTAGCGAGATCATTCGCCTGCCTCCGTACCGCGACGTTACCGCCCTTGTGGCGGAGTGTCGCACAGAGCTTACCTTCCAGAAGCGAGTTTTCATGAGCGCAAGATGAGCGTTTTTTTTTTTCGCTGGAAAGTTAACATAGCCACGCTGCGCGGAGTGCCGCCGTCCTACGGAGCCAGAGACTTTCGAAGCGCAAGTGCGCGACCAGGGGACGACAGCAATTTTTTTATTGAGCCTTTGCGCTTTTTCCATACGGATGCTGTCGCCCCTCCAGGTTGAAGTTAGTGGATATGGTCGGGATTTTATTTGCCTGATGTCCCCGTTTTGCTCGCTTGCTTCCTCTCACTGGAGGGGGAGACGACAGAAGTTCGATGGAAATCCGACGCGAACGCCCAATCATGCTTGCCTCTTTGCTTCTTTTATGTTTAGTTTTGTACTAGCATGAAACGGCCATTGTGTGCTCCCTCCCTCTTTATTCTTTGTCCCGAGGGTCACGTCATCCCCATGCACCCTAGACCACATGGTGTGGGAGTGCCACCTAACCCCAACTCTACTCCCCCTTCCCAACCCAACCCCTGAGCAGTGGGAGGGCCAGCTGGCTAGCGGCGACCGGGTGACCAGCAACAGCTGATATCCCGGGCGCAACTGGCCGCACGTGCCCAGGGCCTCCTGGACTGATGACGGCCCCCCACAAGAGAGGAACGGCTCAACTAACTCCGTTCCAGCTCAATAAAACGTTTTCAACCACCATCACGTGACAGCGTTCCGCGCTGCACACGGCTCCTGTCTGCCCCTGTAGTAGCTCCGTTCCAGACTTGGGTGCCTTTCCACTGGATAAACCTTACTACTTTTATTGGTTTTTGGGGGGCTGCGCGTGGTCTTGGCGGTCGCCCAACCTCCGCGTTCTAGGCCCGCCTGACGTTTCAGAGCGTTTGTTGAAGCTCCCGTATTTTTAAAGACGATAGTCTTTCTTGGGCTACTTAAACGAGAAATTTTGGTCTGTCTCTATGTCTGCCTGTCTGTGACATCGACGGCAGTGAAACGAAGTTTGCGCAATAGTCATATACTCACAGCGAAATCTAAACGTCTTAAGTCCGGTTTATGTTGTCACGTGTTCTATAAGAAAGGACACTCTTGTGTAGGGATACGCAACGGTGATCGATGACGAGGAAGAAGAAACAAAATAATCGTCTTCGGATCGCGCGCGCTGGTGCCTGGCTCTCGTTTCTCGAGCGCTTTTAGGTTAGACCCTTCGCTGTCGCTCTTTGGTTTTTTGTGCCTCATTAAACTACAAGGCCACCCCCACCACCCGGAGCACGCATTTGCTGTACGCTACACTGGTACAGGTGCAGGGTATACGGGTCGTGGGGACGTCGTCGAGTGCTGGTAGCGGCGGGGCTGGGGCTGCCGACGCGGGTCACGCGCCCTCTCGACGATTGCGCCGAGGCCGATATCAGGTGCGAAGCTGGGGCCAGGACGGGGAGGGACCCGCACACTCCACCAAAACGTAATGTGGCGGCAGCACAGACGACAGGAACGATTCATGAGACAGTCAAACGATGTATTTACAGCTTATATACATGGCGGCCAAGCCAGAGCCCGCACAGGCAGCGCGCACCCACAGATCGTCTTCGTAGGCTGGGATGACAGAGCCACGCTGCGTTGCCCTCTTCATCGTCTTCTAGTGACATGTGACGTCCAGGACCCCTCCTGCAGCCCGTATACCACGGCCACCCTAGCCGCCGCCAACTTGGCTAGCTGTCTCCTGAGTACGGCCTCCTACCCTGCGACGAGCGCCGAGACGCAAGGGCTTCAACCGCAAGTAATGGCGGCAAACAGTTGCCTCTCAGGTACACTTCATCAGCCACCGCACTCCTGCCACTTCCGAATAGTCGAGGACTGGCTGGAGTAGTTTGAGCGTGTCGTGTCCATTTAACCAGTGGGACCCTCAACAAAAACTTGGGAATGTGTACTACCGTATTTACCCGATTCTAACGCGCACCCGATTTTCCTGGCAAAAAAAAAACCGAAAAAACTTGCACCTCCGATTGTAAGGCGCACGAGGCTTGTGACCCAGACAAACGAATGCGAGAGAAGAAGGGGCGATTTTTTTCCCGAAGTAATCTCACTCATTTCGCTCCTCGTCGCTCTCCGCTGACCACAACATCTCGGCCTCGGTGCCTTCAAGCGCGTTCGCGATGCCACACTTCTGAACGAACGTTCAACCATGGTCGCTGGGATCGTGGCCCACGCCTCGCACGCCCATCCAGACAGCTTCTCCAGAGGTGCACGCTTCAGCCGACCGCTCGTTTTGAACGCGTGGGAGCTGCTGCTGCCATTGCTGTTATCAAGCGCGCAAGTGAAACGATTTGACGATTTTTGTGAACGGCGATAGAAAAGCCTAGCGCCTAGGCTTGCTGCGTCAGAAAAATCGTTGCTAAAAGCTTTGGCGCCATCTTGAGATGGCGATGGCGATGGGTGGGACGAAATTTCCGCTGTTTCGACAGTTTCGGTTTGTATCCGATTTCTACGCGCATGCGATTCTTCGGCCTATTTTTTTCCGAAAAAAAAGTGCGCGTTAGAATCGGGTAAATACGATACTCGCTGGACAACGGCGCCAGGACCTGATACGAGAACCAGAGGCGATGGGTTGAATGGTCGTCGTGGATGAATTTACCGGCAGGAGCTTCAGGAAGTCGTTGCCTGCACAGACCGCCGAGAGCGCGCGCAGCGACACGAAACATCGCCGATGTTCCCGGAGGACATGCTCGCCTATTTCGGAGAGCAGGCCTCCGATATGTCCGAGCGAAGAAGCTGCGACAAACCCATGCACGGTGTTAAAAGAGCAGCTGTTCTCCTGGCCTCGTACGAAATCCTCCTCGTACTGTGAATGATTTCATCAAGGAGGCGACAGTCATCGAGCGAGCCCCGCAGGAGCGATGCCGACAGTATACGACCTGGGGGCCGGCAGATCTTCCAGCACCACTGGCAACTGTGGTGTCTGCTGCGTCCACCGATCGATCGCTGCGGGAGCTCATCCGATCTATCGTTCGGGAGGAGTTGCAGCGCACGACTCGTTTCGTCCGAACTGGCGTTTGCATCAGTCAACGACGTCGTGCGCCAAGAAATCCGGCAGGCCTTAAAGGAGTACTGACACGAAATTTCAAAGCTGAGATAACTATGTAAAACGTTTCTTTTATCAGGAGATATCTCCCAGCAAGTTTCCAACAGCAACCGTTCAGCGAAACATATTTAAAATCCATTTTAATCTTCGACCCGCACGAGAAAGCCCAGAGCGGGCCGACGTGACATCATCTGCTACATGCCCCAAACTGCCGACGTCGGGGCTCCCGTGACGAAGCTGACGCGCTGGCTGTGTTGGCGCGCGCTGCTCGGGCGTGTGTACACGTCATGGTTTTGGGATTGACGTCATGCTGCCCGGGTCTGTGGGGACGGCGAAGACCTCGGCCGGTCTGGGGCGCGCGCGTGCGCTCGCTCGCGCGCGCTTCCAGAGGCAGCGATACGGCAAGAATGGTGACGTCATGTTATACATGCTGGTCATGGCGGCCGCTCGGCGTTTTTTCAGTCGAAACCGAAACTGGCACGAATAAACGACGCCGTAAATGAATGTTTACGCTGCGCTCGACCGTCTAATCTGTCATTCTATGATTAGTGGGGCTGGTAGGCACGCATAGCAGCGAAAAAAACGTAACATAAAAATTTCGTGTCAGTACTCCTTTAACGTTTGCAGCCCCGGAACAGCATCCACAGCCGCTCCAAGCAAGCTATGTGTCGGCGGTGCGTCGCCAACCGCCTGCTGTGACTGCCCCAGCGCCCAGCTGTATGCCTCAAGACCGAATATGTCCCCAGGCAGCGGACGCCGGTACACGCCCTTGCTCTTTAGTACTAAAGGTTGCTTCCCCGCAAGAAGACCCTGTGTGCAGGGATGCACCCTTTACAGGCCACTTGCTTCATCGTACAGGCGTCACTTCCGTGACGGATATGACGTTGGCGAAATCTTCGTGTATCCGGGAATAAAACACTTTCGTGTTAAAAAATTCATAGATACTTGATTTCTGCGAAATGAAATACTACATCTACTGCAGAAAAAAATAACACTGTCGCCTGCTGTCGCCCGCGGCACTACGAATTCAAGCGGCAACAGTTACGAAAGGTTCCATTAGAAAGGTTCCACGTTCTGCTTGGAACGCACGTGGACTAGGGCAATGCGGTTCTATAAACGTTGTAGTAGGGCGCCTCGATTCACGCGCGTCTCCGCCGTACGGCAGCGCTGGCATCGAGGCACCCGGCCTGCAGCAATGGAACGCGGTAAATTTAAATTGACCTGAGCAAACCTTTAGTGTGTGTACCTTGGGAGGAGCGCGACGCAAGAGGGACAACATGAGAGGTGAGAAGGAAACCGAAGGGAGGCATTTACTTGGCAAATGTCGACAAAGGCTATCGTTTTTTGTCGACATTTGCGAAGAAAGTAGCAGATACGCGTAACGCGGCCATTTTTTAAATTTCTTTATGGCTTGTGCAGCAGGTGCTGGTGTTCTCTTTTTCCCCCTAATGCTACGAATATTCTCCCCTAATGCCCAAGAGTTTAAAAAGCAGCGTCAAGCAAAGAGAGGTGATTCACTTTGCCTGGGAAAATTTTGTAGATCTGGTCTTCCCCCCAAAAGTGAACTTTTTTTTCATATAAGGACGTCAAAACGTTTCAGCAGCAGTTTAATATCCCGCCTTATTTTTCCTTGGCGTGCAACCACTGCTGTGGGGTGGGCGTCCTAATATTCAACCAGATCATTCGTTGCTCCAGTTTTAGTTGGACAGATAGTGAAGGCAGATTGCTAGTCTTCAAATTTTCTCTTTCTGGTGCCCGCTTTAAAATCATCAACGTATATGCTCCTGCACGCGTCGCAGTCTCAAACAACTTTTTAGTTGCCTAGGTGGTTTATCTTTTGGAGCGAGTCCCCACTAGTCTTTGCGGGGATTTTAAACGCGTACGTACTTGTTACAATGCGCGATCTACGCAGACGGGGTCAGGGACGACTATGTGGAACGCACCGTTCCGCACGCGAACTGGTGTTCCTAGTGCAAGACTTTCACCTGGAGGAAGTATGCTGCTCCCTTGAGAAAATAGTTTCTCCCCCACGTGAAGCGCTGTTCCTCAACGTCCAGACTAAACAGGGTTTTAATAGCTCCAGAATCACCACTGTGTCAAACAGAAGTAAATCAGTTCCTTAGTATGGCGGTTAACAGGCTAATGGCCGGTTACATTTCCGGCCATTACCCAGTGCTCCTGTCCGTTTACAGGTGACCGCAGACTTGACGGCGCTTGACACTAAAAGCTTGATACTAGAATACTGCAAGATGACGTAGCTGTATTGTGATTAAAAACAGATATTTCTTATTCACTACCGGTCGAGGTTATTATGCGGCAGTGGGACAGTTTTAAATCTATAAGCAACGAGTTTAAACAGCTGGCAAAGAAAATAAGGTTTGCGACACAGCTATCCGGATCGTTAGATATGACTAACGCCTTTAACGAAGGAATATCTTGGAATCCTTAGGAAGCGGTACAAACGCCAACTGAATGAAATAATGCAGCTATACGCTGCCTACAATATTCATGGTCCTTGCAACGGTAGTTTAGAAATTCAAAGATTTTTGGCGACGCGTGAAACTCCAAACATTATAGAGTGTGTGCGCTGCCAGGATAACAGCATCTCCACAGACCCATCAGTTATAAAGTCAGGGTTTCTTTCTAATTTTTTTCAGAGGTGTTTGCAGCAGATTTTCTTGAGGCAAATGAAAGACACATGGTAGCACAACTATGTTCTGCTTCAAATTACCTACCTCAGGTTCCAGAAAACATACACTCGCAAATACTGACGGACGTATACCCTTCCGAGCCATACTAAATTTTAAGAGAAATGAAAACCGGATCAGCGCCTGGTCCGGACGGTTTACCAACAAAATTCTACAAGCGCTGCTGGTCAGAATTGGGCTAGCAGATCAGCGTCTTCCAGACTCATTCAAAAGAGTCCGTCTAATCTTATTTTTGAAAGAAGGAAAAGACTCCTCCCCCGACTTTTTACAGACCAATAACCGTTTTAAATCCGGACTCCAAGATTTTAACTTCCCTTTTGGTGTCTAGAATTAAAGCTCTTTGGCCGGACCTCCTCTCACTCCAACAGGTTGGTTCGGTACCATACAGGAATATTTTTTCGGCACTTAGCCTAACTCGGGACATACTATCCTATACGTGTCAAACTGGTATTGCCGGCGTGTGTGTCTCTTGTGACCAAAAACAGGCATTTGATAGGGTCGACCTTTCATACCTGCTTGCCATATTTCAGGCATATGGGTTTCTTTCTGAATTTGTCAAGTTTCTGCGATAGTTGTATAATAATTTATCTACTGACGTGGTCATTAGTGTTGTACAGGGTGAAATTGCAATTCATGGAGGCGTCAGACAAGGATTCTCCTTATCGCCGTTTTTGTCTTTCTAGAAGCCTTCATCGGAAAACTCGCCGACAACCCCAAAATTACGGGTCTCCCCCTGCCCAGACAAGACTCTGTTAAAGTCTCGGCGTACGCAGATAGGTTAATTTTTTTTTTTTCGGGACACAGCTAGATAGCCTCACGGCAGCTTTAGGCGACTTCGAGTCTTATGGTAGCAAGTTAAATGTCAGAAAAAGTGTCTTCCTCCTTCTGGGAAATGCAACACTCGCCCCAAATCATAACTTGAAAATAGTTCGGGACGTGAAAATTCTCGGCGTCAAATTCCCCGAAGATGTGGGGTTTCACAAGACATGTGGCCCGAGCTAGTTGATGACATTCAAGAGAATTTTCTCAGAGAAATTATTTCTGATTAAATGCGTTTTTCTAGCTAAATTCTTCATCGTCTCCAGGATTATGCTGCCTCCCAATCCTGTTACGCACAAAGTATCCGCGACAATTTTTTCCTAATTTTGGGATGGAAGAACCGAGCGTTTAGATGCCCTGCGCCTGTCACGCCCGCTCTAAGGGTTATGGTCTTCCTTATATATCGACCTCATGAGCCAGTTCTTGTCCTTTAGAGTCGTCTATTCTCCGTCGCGTAGAAGCTCAGGGTGGACCTTTGATCCACCACTTTCTTGGTCCCTCTAGACGGTTCTTTGTCCAACTATGTCCAGCAACCTCCACTTCAGTGCAGCAATCCCACCGAGACTCTTCAAGGCAGTGATTAGTTTAGGTAAAGAAATTCGTGCTCTCGATGCCGATCTTGATATTGTGAATGAACATGCCAGGCTGGGTGAAAAAATATTTACGGCGAGTTCGGGCAGGCGATTGAATCCACCAGATTTTCAGTGGTTACGTCTGAACTCAGGCAGGCTGCCAGAGAACGCGAAAAAACATCCAGGGGCAAAAAGCTTGGCGAAATTCTTCCCACAAAAGAAAATATTTCGCTGGGTAGTAACAGAGAACTCTTCCTGTCCCAACTGTTGCCAACCGGAATCAACAGCACATATTTTCTCAAGCCACACTATAGTGTGTTGCTGTTGCCGCATCTTATACCGTGCCGCTCCAAGTTTTGGTTTGCACGGTCTCAACTGAGAGAACATTGCCCTGGCACTCACCTAGGCAAACTATTCGCAGTAATTTGCGATTATGAACCGTGGCGTAATCGCTGCAGGACCATTGCACAGAATCGCAGGCTACGCATTCAGTGGCCCTTGCTTTCCTCTTTCAGACAACACCTCGTGACCTATCTGGAAAAGTGAGTTGGCACAGTTGGGTGAGAAAGAGTTTCTGCGACATTGGGCTACCAGGTTTACAGAGGGTGTCCGAACAAAGGGTTATTATCCATGCAGTTTTTTCAGACCTGTGTCCTTAGGGGTATTCCTTGCGACAAATGGATGTTTTTGGCTTAGAATTGGTTCTTATTGCGCCACATTATTCGTTGTGGCATTAACACCACCCTTGTACTGCATGCTGCTTCATTCTTGTAGCGAATGCTTTTGTTCCCTTGTTTCCCTGGCATGGGAATCTTTTAGTTGTAACCAACTCTAAATTGTTTGTATGTTAATCTTTTGTTCGTAATCAACCTGGAATTATTTGTGTGCTTCTGTAAGTGTTTGTAACTGATAGCATTCGCGCTCTGCTAGATTTGTCACTGCACGCGCGCCGCTTGTTTAATTGTTTCGGGTTGTCACGTTGTATCATTGATACTAGGAGTGTTTGAAATTTATCTTTTCAAGCGGGTATTTTTTCGAAGCCTCTGCTTGGGTGCTTGACGTTGTGTGGCCAATTGTTTGGGTGCGTGATGCTGCGTCATACCGTGACAGCGGACCGTGACAACGGACGAGCTGCGACTACAAGGAGGGCCCCTAAAGGGCTCTGCACTTAACATAAAACCAACCCCCTCTCGGGTGCGCTGGATACCCACATTTGAAACCGCCAATGCGGCCACGTACAGAAGGGTTCGACGTCCACGGGAGGGCAGGCAAGGGAAATCCCCACTACGCTCAGTATACCGTTCATAAAAGATCTGACAACGGACATAATAGAGTTTTAGCATTGCGGCTAGTGAAGGCTCACGCTACGGCGGCGGGATAGCGGGACCCTACTGCGCATGCGCGCACGGGGAGGGTGAGGAGGTTAATGAGGATGAGAAGGAATGCACGGGCATGGCGAAGGCTGGCTCGCGGAGCTAATCCTCCCTACCGGAACGAATTTGCGCCTACCCAATTGAGCCCCGCTACCCGCCGCCGTAGCGTAGCCGACGGATCCCGCTATGCTAAAACTCTCTAATGAAATAGTTTCCGCAAACTAAAGGCCCGGTTGTTGCTTGTTCCGTCACCTCACCCAAACTGACACACTTGGAATGAGGGGGGTGTTGCTATATGGGGTGACGGTGCCCCTCGCACGGGGCCATTCACTCACAGAAAAAAATGGCCGCCTATTTGCTTGCTTTGCTGCAAATATCGTCGAAGGGGTATCGTTTTCGGCCGTTCCTGTCACGTATCTCTCAGTTTCCCCCCCTCCCACCTCTTACAGTCTTCTCCTCCTCTCCCGGTGACCACTAGGTATTGCAAAACCCAACGGAGAGATAGAGAGAAGAAACTTTATTAGTCCGCAGGACCTAAGTGCAGTTCCTGATTTCAGTCTTCAATTCACCGGGTCCACACGTAGTGCTGGAGAATGTTCGTTTGGATCCGGTGCACATGTTCACAGAGAGATTCCTGGGCAGCCTGGATGTTCACTGTCGGGGGGGGGTGAGGAGGCTTGCTCAAGAGATTTTCTGTGGTGCTTGCGCGCCATATGTTGAAAGCTGGGACAGCGGCGTGCGATTTTAAGTGCGAATGCACTTCTTAAGCGACCCTGAACCTGCGTCACCGGCGATGTCCGCATAGCATACCCACGTGGGGATTGGCCAGGAATCTCCTCGTCTTCCTTGGCAACGGGGGGAGATGGGCGCGCGCTGCCTGGCCGCTGACATGGCACATACCCACGTGGGGATTGGCCAGGAATCGGGCCGTGAGAAGGGCTAATGCACCCGCTTAAAGGAGTACTGACACGAAATTTCA
>JABSTR010001017.1:0-81575 GCA_013339765.2 Haemaphysalis longicornis
CCAGCGGTCTAGCCGCAGTCGGGAGGTACGCGTGGAGGTTTCTAGCTCCCGGCTGCTTGTGGAGGAACGCTATCTATGGACAATATTGCAATTAGTGCGTGAATGCAGCTGTCGACAGCATAAGGGCTTAAATGGTTGACAGGGGCATTTTTAGGGGCTGTGAACGGGCAGTTCGTATTGTCGAAATTTGTAAAATTTATCAGCCGATAATCAAACTGCCTAACACCTCCAGCCCTTCGATCGCGCTATGCTTTGCACTGTCAAAGGTCTCTAGCCTTACGTACATACCATTCGAACGAAACATGTTAACTGTATTTGCGGCGTTACAAAGTCGCTAACGGCCACTGGTCCCTAACGCTCATATTAACCAATAACAAGACTAGTTGAAAAAATGCACCTAACAAACGACATAAGTTACCACATATACATGCTGTCGAATCAAGTAAAATACCGCCTTGGTTACCCTTCGGGTGACTTACCTTTATTTCGGGTCACTAATGCTCAGACTAAATAGGTATTGACCGGTTCACGAACATGTTCAGAGCTTCAACGCTCATGTTTATTGCCGCATGTTACAGCTCGCGTCAGCCACTCTCCAAGCATGAGTAGGGGGTAGCGCTATTTTTTGTGGGTTGGGCAAAACAGTACTCTCCGAGTTATCATCATCATGATGAGAAGAAGAAAACAACCGGCCCTGGAGAGCACATACGCGCCAAGCTCACTGCTTCGTCTGTACCACTTTCTTCGTGTTTCTTACTTTCCAATTTCATTAAATGGTGTTCGTGTGTTACCACCCGTTACCTTTTTTCTTTCTTTTCTCTAATCTCCTTACTTTGTATTTCTCTACTCATCTACATGCTAATCCATCCTAATAATTAAAAAATTTTCTTTTCCCTTCAAAAATTACCTAATTTCTTTCGGTAAGGCGCCCATTTCCTGGGCCAACTCCCCCTGAGTGAGTACGGCGCCACTTGAAACTGGACCACCACCACACCCACCACACACCACCGGACGGTCATGGACCGAGTGGGCGCCTTTGCCAAATACCACCTCGTGGAGACTGCACTTGCACATGCCGGCGTCGAGGAACTCTTGGCCTGCATGGAAGTCAGTCAACTATGGCAGCTGGCCGCCGTTCACCACCTCCGTAGGCGCCTAGTCTTCGTCGAAATACCGTGCCCCACGGTAAGCAACTACGGCAGGAAATTTGTACGTCTGTTGCGTTGTTCGCAGACTTTGCTGGCCTTTGATTCCTGGAGAAATCCAACTAACCATGAGGCATGATCTTGTAAGCGACTGCGATTCCGTCGGATTTGCTGCCATCCCCAATGAGATTCCAGGTTGCGTGGGAACGAATGGCTATCTGTAGAATTGAATTCATTTAATGCGAGCTGTGTGGCCATCGTTCCTCTGGCTGTCGCTTCCAAAGTGAAAGTGGCAGCAGTGGGCTCCCTCAAACAAGTGCACCTGACACGCACGATCAGCATGCCTACGTTAGAGAACCGCGCACAGCAATGGGAACACGGGCGTCTACAAAGTATGCAACCGCACCCCTAAGCAATGCCTTGGGCCAATCTAATTCACCTATTCCATCTAAAACTGAAGAGTGTTTAAGATACGCGTTGAATCCTAAGAGAAAAATCGTATAAACAGTGCCACACAGATCTCACGCCCAATTTCAGTAGCAAAACCGGATTTCGTAACTATACTCCTGTTCCCTCAAACCACACATTCAGGCAGCGGATTTAAACGGAACCGTTTTCTGGTAAACGTAATAGAAAACGAAACATTTATGCTAGAAAAATGCGTCGCCCCTGAACGGAAAATTTTCAAACAGAAGCACAGCTCACGACAAAATATTCTCCGACATATTCTAGTCAACAGCAAATTTCAACTGTCGTGAGGAACTTTTCATCAAAAATGCTGGTGTACTTAGATCTTGTCAAATAAAAGTTTCTCAGAAGTGACTTTTAGCTTTGGATTTCTTACGATAATAGTCAGAACATTACTGCGTTTACAGAAGTAAGGATAGTAGTCTGCTTGCGCCAGCGTTTAAATTACTACATGCACTCTGCTCAAAAACCAAGCCGCAGCTGGTCTCAATCGTGACATAACACACATAGGGCCTGCTAAAACTAGCCGACATACTGTGAAGGCAGTGTCTATAGTACTGTCAGACAACCCTTCAGCTCAGCGCTACAGCAATGTCTCGAGGGGCGTCCGGCGGCATTCGAATTTTTAAAGGATCCCTTGAAGACAAAGTACAAGTTTGTTTTATTCAAAAGATTTGGTGTTTTATATTGCCCCCAGTGCTAGTCCGGCAGCAAACGATGACCATTCACTAAGAAATTAATCAATTTATGTTAAAATTTTGATTCTCCCGCCAAATCTTGTGTTTCGTGACGTCGTCCACGATGACGTCAGAAAAGCAGGCCTTGAAGTGAACGCGAACGCGGCACTAGGCATCCAGCGAACTACAGAGCCTTGTTTACCGTCAGTCCTCCCAGATGGCGCTACCATAGCGTGGCTGACATTTGCCCGCCTTTGCTTTGTTTTGGACCGTATTTGCGCCTGAATTGTTTTTATTACGGTAGAAAGTACTCGTGTTGTGAAACATGGGGTATACTCGACAAACAGGGTCAAGTAAGGCAATGTCGCTTGCGCTAATCGGCCTGTGTCGTGTCAGACAACCCGAAAGCGCCATACTGCTGTGCAGCTATGACAAGGCAGGTGTGCGGAGTACCAACTACAGCACGCTCTGGTACTTCAATGTTTACTTGTACTTTCGTAGCTTCCATGCTTACCCCACCATTCTTACTTCTATAAAATAAATATATGCATTACATTTAAGCGAAAAATATCTCGTGAAGGAAGATTATAAGCCCTGCATAACTTGCGTTTGCTTTTGCCGGCCTCCGCCAATCGCAGATCTGTCTGGTATGACATCATAGGTTCTGCTGCGGGAAATGAGCTAGTGAGTCGCATGCCCATTGCCGTTTTTCCTAATTATGAAGCTTATTTGAGCGAAGTTTACATTAAAAGTAGTGTCAATATGATTCTAACGAGGCAATCTTTCGAATGAACCAAAGCCGTGTTTTGCCTTCATGGCTCCTTTAAGGCTTCTCTGACACAGGGCGCATCGTCTGCCGTTGTGGTGCAGTGGTTCAATCTCAGCTCCCTGCTCTCAAGGGCGGGGTTGGAGTGCGGCTCTTGCATCTTTTGTTTTTATGATCCCAATCTATAACTATAATTGTAAGGGTTCCGGTTAGTTCTTGGCGTTTTAAATAATTTTTTTTTGTGTTGGGTGGGGTATGTTAGGTTAGCGTTACTTTACGTGACGTTAGCGAAAGGCGAAGCAGTGCCAGACGTGGCGTTTTTTCATCGAAACGCCGATGGACGTTGCTTTACAGCACTGCTTATATAACCGTCGGATGGCACGCCAGACACAGCTTGTGTGAATACCAGAACTAATCCTTCCACTTTGTTCCCCTACCCGTGGGGCCCATTGTCTTCCCATGCCGGCGTTGAACTAGCATATGATTACAACGATAGAGAGAACGCATAAATGTGCATAAATATCCGTAAATTGCTTTTGCATTAACGAAATGGCGCGCGCTAAACGCCGAGCTACGCACGCCGGAAGCCATATTACAGCGTGAAGTTAGCGTGAGCTTCTTAAAACAAAGGGATGCAATGCTGACATCGTCATCAGTTTCCACCGATAATTATTTTATTATTTCTTCTCAAGATGCACATATATTCACCCGTCTGAAGACTTTTGCAAACGTGTGCAACGTGGTCAATGCTCCGCATATTTTCGCTGTTTTGTTTTTCAATATATGTTTACAGTATGTGCAACCAGCTGAAGAATGGGACGTTAATACATAGCTTCAAGCATTGTAACCATGTGATAGGGCTCAGCGAGAAAGAAGGCGCTGGGCAAGCTTGAAGTACGAAGGGCCACTGGAAGCAGAGGAAGAAGAGGTTCGTACTATGGGCAACACGGGCAAGCTTGTCTGAAATTACGTGGGCTAATCACCACAGCATTAGAAATGCTCAATAATATTGCAGTGTGGTGTGATTAGTTCGGGCGCGGCGGGGGGAAAAAATGCTTACGCTGTCCGCATATCTTGTGTTTGTTTTTTGTATCTTTGTTTGTATAGCGTATATATTTGCGTTTGCAATAAACATGCTCAGTTGTTGTCAGCGCTCGTGTGTGTGTTCTCCCTCGTCCTTCGTTTTTTTCGCGCTGTTTTGCTTCAGTTCATAATGAACCAACTGGCCCCACTTCAGACATTAATATTGCAGTACAACGTCTCTACTCGCAGGCCGAGAGTGAAGCAAAGGCAGGGTCCGAGTTCCCGGTGGGCAGCCCGGACTACCACGTGAAGCGCTTCTTATTGGCGCTTGAGCGACTCTTAAGGCTGACAGCCTTAGCCGGAATACAACCGGGTGCATTGTTCCTATTCAACTACGCAAATTTCCACAAGAACGCGAATGGTAAGCGACATTGTTCTCTGCGGAAAATTCTCAAATCATTCAAGCACACCAAAACGAGTAGTACCAAGTACCAAGTACAAAAGTACCAAGACGAGTTGTAGAACTTTATGTGCATTAGTGTCAATGAAATCCCATGCGACCTCGTTGCCGGATGTCGTTGTGAAAATGGTGAAATCCGTAAACCTATGTCTCACATAATTCCAGCGATTACGCAATGCCTTGTTTCACAAACACCACTCCACGGGCAATTCTTGCTCTCGGTGTGGGCCTCCGGTTCATACTCTCGCGTAAATTAATTCGATTGCAAGAGGAAAGGCGTCTGCGGCTTGCACGCTGCTGCTGCTACAATTCTGAGGCCGATCCTTTAGTATTTTTTGCTGTCGGTACCCCTGAAGGCTCAGGTAACCGGGCAGTTCGAGCTGTCTCTAAAGGGTATGCTGCACACACGTCGTTAAGGCTGTCTCATTTGTAGCTGAGAGCTTTCTTAAACAGCAGGTCGAATACAACCTGAGGAACTTCGTAATTTAGGTCGGTGTTCTCAATATTTTTATGTGCCGCGCTGGTCAGATAAAACGCGTTTTTACCGACTGAGTGCAGGAGGTCATTTGCCTTCCAACTTGCTGTTAAAACGGGCATGTAGATACCAGAGGGGCTGGGCAAATGCTGATGATGCCTTCATCCTCGCCCTTCTCCGTAAGTGACGGCATGGGAAGAGTATGCGCACGGTGGCCTACGTGGGAAGGTGTCGTAAAACAAGGAAGACAATAACTAAAAAGCTATCCATGCGCCACTTCGGCGGGTGCGATAAAGCTGTGGTCAGCGAAAGTTGTATCTGTTGTGCAACAAAAAAAGCATATATACGTGCTTCCTCCGCACTGCGGTAGGGATTTCTGACGGAGGTAACGTAGCCTTATCCGAAACTTTTGCATCTGCAGCCACCTTGTATTACGATATTGCAGGCGACTAGCAAAGGTTAACAGCATTTGTTTCAGTGAGATAAGTAGTGCGGACACATTTCATGTCTGAACGTGCTTTTCAGGAAAGCGCCACCTCAAGCAACAAGCTCATTCCCCTCGAAGGGGCTCATGGTTTCGCGCAACAAGCAATAAATCCGTTCCATTTCGGTTCTTCGCAGCCACCCGCATACGCAGCCTCCTGCCTCCCGACTGCCCCGTCGTCCACATCATGTTCACCACGGGATTATACCACTGCAGCTGTGGGACTCGGGAGCACTCCGTCATTTTGGCGGGCCTATTATTCAAAGTGCACAAAAACAGGCTGGCTTACTATGCACGGATAACTTCGCAGAGTGGAGACAGTAATACGCTGCCCCCAACGATGCAGTGAGTTTAGACATCGGTTTTTCTTGCTTTGGATTCGCAGAAAAGGAACCTTCGTGTTGCGCCAACGCCCGCACACGGTAATTAATCAGCTACCCGCTTTTACGTCGCAGACCCTCGACCGTCCCTCGACCGGAAGGACATCACGGAGGAGAGCTTGTAGAACAAGATGACGGTGAGCCAGAAGATCATCTTGAAGCGGGTGCCGACAACGAACTCGTACTGAGGTTTGCAACTGATCTCGAGGACGGACATGACCACTTCTCCCCATCCAACATTGAGGAATTCGTTACGGAGGCGAATTGGAGCAACGCCGCTGCAGGCTGGATTTCGTTAAAGGCGATTCGCTTTGAGAAGCCCAGCCTTGGAGTCAGGGTCACTACCACCTCGTTTACAGAACGCGCCACTGGAAGATCACTACAGGTAAAAAAGTGTTGGATTAGCAAATACTTGCCTTTTCGTCGGAAATGATTTTGCCGCCTCGACCCTCGAGCAAGACCTGTGTTCAGATAACTGCGTTGTGCATATTGCTTCATGGGGAGAGAGAGAGAACAAACTTTTATTTTACAGAGGACCTAAGTCCAGGTCCTAATTTGAGTGTTCAATTCACCGGGTCCAGTGCGGATCCGGTGCACACGTTCATAAAAATCTTCTTGGGCAGCCTGGATGTTTACTGTCCGCGGCGGAAACAGCCAGAGCTCCCAAAATGTGATGGAGACGAGCGATTGGTCTAGAGATGGCGGGGAGCAGTCCCAGTAAGAAAGAGGAATGGGTGGTTATGAAGAACAGGGAGAACAGGAAGGACGGCCAAGGCGCCGATAGATGCGGTGAAGAATGTGATGGAAGGGTAGTGAACAGGTTTGAGCCTCCTGAATGATAAACGCAGCCTCGCCAGTTAGACAGGAACTGGGGGTGGGTACAGGGTGTGTGATGGGCGTTGGGCGTGTAATTGGTAACGGCGGGAAGAGCGGTGCTGAGTACGAACCGTCGGCGGATGGTACAGGGCTGGTCAGGATATGGGCGGATCCGGGAAATGTACTCGGGTGACCGCGGTGGCTAGGGCGTTCTGAATTTTTAGAATCTGCCACTGTTGTACCTGTTACATTTTTATTTAAGCATTACGACACTTGAGCGGCTACCGCACCACGCGGATCGTTATTTGCGTGTATGAGAAGCTACCACCTTCACTCCCTAATGAATCCCATCAGTACAGAAAACTGAAAGGATAAAAAAACTGCTTTTCGTATAAAAACGCCTGGCTCTTTACTGCGCGTGGTGTATTCATTCGCATGTCACACATTGCCGCAGGGTAAACAACTCATGTGCCGTTCCAAAGCTGCAAAGAATGCCGAAAGGCTACCATGAATGTCGTACGACATCCTTGTGCAATGGGCTCAAACATTCCAATAGAGCCTTTGTGCGATATTTCTGTGTGGCTCGCCACGCCATACAAACCCTCTCTAAGGGAGGCCAATGGGACCTGATTGTCGTGACTATAAAATTAGCCTAAGTTAAACGAAAACATTAAGTTTGGACGGTAAAAAAGCAACCAAACTTCAAGGAAACTTCTCTAGTTCTATTTGGTACATGACTGTAGGATAGTCATTGTGTTGTAAATTGGGGTCTTCATCGTCCATAGGTCTCCGTTCATAGGTCACCGTGTGTTCTGTCAGCTACTCCTAATCGTACTTGTGTAACTGTTTGGAACGATTTATCATTAAATGTAAACCGATCAATAAAATAAAGCTTTTCCAACAGTATATTAGCACCTGAAGATTCTTGCTTCAAAAAGGATTGTTGCTAAGCGCAATTATATTAACGAATATAGAATTTTGCGGCGCATTTTCTTCAACAGATAAAACGGCGGCTGTGCTTACCTGCATTCTTACCAACTGAATAATAAAGAATCGTCTCCTAGAGGAGAGCACGCCGCCAAGCAAGATAAATGACCATCTTACAACGGAGGTTACACCTGCTCTACTCAAAACAAAGCGTACTGTACCGGTGGGCAGTAGAGCGGAGTACAACATACCTACCGATCAGAAAATTTCAGTAAAGCCCAGCGCTATTCGTCTGTGTTTCCTTACTTTAGTTTCGTCCTTACCGAGCCGTCAAGGTATCCCGCCGCCGGCGCAACAGCATGCGATGGTCAGCCCATAAAAAATTGACAGAAATAAAGAAGGGCATTAGGGCCTCCACATTTCGACGTGGCGGCTTTTGATGTCTCAAGAAAAATGTCTTCCCAGCAATGCGTTTGTGTTGAGAGGTGAAGCCGACTGTAAGGAGATCATGTAGGCTTGGTGTTTGAAAGCTGGCTTTCCTACGTGCGTGTTGCACACTGAAGCGCGGCGTTCTACGGGGGGAAAATGGCGACACCCCCACCCACGTTTATCCTCCTATCCAGAGCCATCGCCTCTTTCCCGAATCATGTTGTTCCTCGCGACGCGTGGCGATCCCCCCTGACATTACACAATGCCTCGAGCTCTTACGCGACCACATCGGCGGTGCTCTAGAGGCCACGCTGTGACTGGAGTAGGTGCGCTATAATACCACGACGTTGCCTCTACTCACCAAATGAGCGGATCCTTAGCGTATGACATAGGGGTTGGAACACTACCCACTACAGAAAATCCAACCAGAGCTCCAGATTTACTGGACTTCCCTATTCACAGGCTGGAAAGGCTCTGTTTTTTTTGGCTTCTCCAAAACACCCCCGATGTAATGCATTAAAAACAGCACTCCAGCCTGTATTTCTTAAAAGAGCACTGCAAAGTCTTTCACATAAGACTTGTGCCGGACTTGTTCATTTAGGGGTTTTACGCGTGCGTGCCCTGGTTTGCGCAGGTCAAGTCTGCAGCGATATACAACAAAATGTCCGAGCGCAGGCTGGTGAGGTCCTTGGGCAGTTTCCGGGAAAACTCCGGCTTGGTCCTCCAGCAGGTTTGGCGTGCATCTTCAATTCGAACGCTCCCAAGCTACGAATGAACAATGTGCACTTGGGCGTGTCTTCGACTGCGTACTCCCGGACGTGCCTATTATGCACTTTCACGGATCATCGGTGACTGTTCCCCGCATCGATGTGCCAGTTGTTGTACCCCAGCACATCTTGATGTCGTTCAAGCTGATAGAGTAAACAGGTACGCTGGTTCATTTTTGCACATGACGTGTTGCACCACTACTTCCAGCCAGAATTTGGTCTCTTGTTCTTGTAGTCTGCGCTGCTTACTCCGAATTGTCTGGCTTCCCGACGCTCAGGCAAAATGGCTACAGCGACTTTGGGGAGAGGCTTTCGTCCTGCAGTTGACACAACCAGGCTGATAATGATGATGATGGTGATGTTTCTATACTGATGGAATGGTGGTTTAGATTCCCGACCACGGTCACTATATTTCTTGTGACACTGAAATATAAACGACGACGACGACGAGGAAAACATTTTAATAAGCGCGGTGTCCGGCGGTGGTGGCGCCTTCAGTTCAGGAGTTCATGTACCATCTTCTCCAGCAGAGTTCTGTCCACCAGAAGAGCGTGGGGGGGAGGGGAAGGTGCGAGCACAACAGCATTATCTCACACTGCTTCGAGGGTGGGGGATCGGGAGGAAGTCCACAGCTTGATTGTCCTTGCACTACCAGATGGTATCAGGAAGTGCGCCTTGTTTAAAAAAAATGGGTTAGTGGGTCGTACTGGGTGGCACACAGTACATGCAGTCGGATAGAATGCGGAAAGTATTAGATAGGAGCAATCTGAGAATGTTGTCCTGCATTTTTGTGTGCTACGGAATGCGGGGCCGAGAGAGTCTTCCTGGTTATTTTGTGGTCGTGAAAGTCGGCGGCAGCACCTACTTGGTGGAACTGCACATGGCATACCCTATGGGCTATGCAGGGGACCTTGCATACCTTCCCTACTTTGACTCTTGTCTCGATTGACCCAGCTTGCATCATTTATGGGCCTCCGTCTTTTTTAACCCCAGCATTCACGGGATGCTGGAATCAACGCCGTGAATTCGAAAATCCTCACCAGGCGAGACAATTGTTCGCGTTGAATATTCTTACGCAGCCTAATTTACACCGGTGGAACCTTGTAAAAAATATCCTCGAACTATTTATTACCTATTTTTCGTGATAATATTGGTATGCAAAAGCCCTACGTGGTTCGCTTTCTAATATAGTGTTCATTATTGCTAAATTTGATAAATTGTTCAGTGCACAGAACGACAAAAATATAAGCAAATGGTGCAAACTTTTTTTCAGCCACGTCCGTGCGTCGCCACCCAAGACGCCGTGCAAAGGTTGCTGTACAATTCAACCAGCCCGCCGTAATTCTCACGCAGCAAGTCTTAAGAGAAGCCCGCGCTGCAAGACTCGTTTATCGAATGCTCCTGGCATCTTCAGAATGGGTGAAAGGTGTTGATACGGGACGGCCACTACCGCTGTTGCAGCTTGAAACATCAATTGACTGTGTATCAGTAGAAGGTGCCATTTAAAAATTGAAGCTGTTTTTGTCACAGCTTTGGTATACAAGTTTTATTCTTTAGCAGCAGTGTAGCCACCGCGACCATAAGTTCACCGGGAATTCACGGTCGTCTTATTTCTTTCTTTAAGCGTAGTCTTGAAGGGCCCCCCATTGAGTTCGAGATTCATCGGCAAGTAGAAGTGGTTTCCTGGATGCAAGAAAATCACTGGTTAATCTTGAAGGCATGGCTACGGCTCCGACAGGTATACCTTGGCATGAAGTGCACGCTCTAAGGGAATATTACAAATCGAACATCTGCGGTTCCAGTCGGCAAGTTAACGCAGGAGTGAGAGTGTGCCTTTACCAGGTAATTTAAATGTATGCCCGGTAATACATACTGCATTTGAAATTTGCTGTCTCGCTTGCTCGGTGCCGCGTTTGCCCCATACAAAAATACCATTAAATATAGGGCCGCTGTGCCCTCATCTTTTCATAGGACCCCTGACACTGCACTAAAAATGAATTTACCGCAATGCATTTGTTTGTAGCGGTGAAGCCCACAATTTTCTTCGTGCGCTACCATCAGACGACTAAGACAAAAATATTTTAAAAACTAGAAAAAACCAAAGAGAAAGAGAGAAAAAACCTTGCAAAAGCACCAATCATGTAACGCCTTGTATTTGCACAAACATGCTTTATTGGAGAACTCCGGGCAATTTGCTATAATAATGTAAATGTAAATAATGAGCAAACATAAAACCCGATAAAAAATAAAAAAAAGTGAAAAAAATGGGCTGGCGATTGCGATACTCCCTAATGCGATATTTGGGCGCAGTAGCATTGCGCTGAGGCAGCACTTACTCGCGGGTTCTCTCGACGCCAGAGATGAACCTCTGCGTCGGCGGCGCGAAGTGCGGCTCGGGAAGGAATCGCGATCCGCGTCTTAGGCAGGGAACGCACACCATCGTCACCCACACACCCCCCTCAAGTTTTCTCCAGCGTCGCGCAGACGAGCGTCTCGTGCGGGCACAGCATACTGCCCTCCCTCCCCCTACCGCACACTTTCGGAGATGGCTCGCGCCGCCACCGCGAACGGCCCTCCCCTCACAATTTCGCGACACTCTTCTCCTTCGCTTTCTTTCACTTCGGTCTTTCCATCGTTCACTCGGTTACGACGACGACGTGGCTCAGCCCAGAGACGGCCACCAATGGGCTGCGCCCTAAAAGTCCGCTGTGGACTCGCGGAATGTGGGAAATTCGCAAGAGAACTTAAGGCTAAGATTTTACTGCGAAATCTTGTTACAACCTCTAGAAGGCCTGAAGTACCCTACAAACTTGCAAAGTTGGCACTTTTCCTTGGCATCACTCCTTAGCATCTTCCCTACAACACTGCAACTGAAAAAATGAAGCAATAGTTTAGCCCGCTTTATTCCAGCTTTGCCACACATCACCTCTCCTCAGCTTCCCCTTGGCATAAAACCTAAAAGCCACATTAAGTTACGCCAGGCACAAATAAAACATGCTTACAAAGGTTGCATGCCCCATTAATACTTTCGCATTTCAAATGGTCGCCGAAGCCGGGAATTTTAACACACACCTTTAACTTTGCCCGTGCATTACACACAGCATTGCTGCAATACCATGCCAGTTGAAACCCGGCGCCTTATCCAGCTCTCTGTAAAGCACGTGTGTAACGATTGCGACTATTTCTATGCCTACTTTTTGAAGGCCACGTGACTGCCACTGCACCCTCACAACAATGACATTGCTGACATTCCCTGCATATTTTTTGGTGAAACACGTTAACTTGCAGGATAGTATGCAAGTTGGACGAATTTACGAATACTACACTGCCTTCAGAAAACGAATGCTGAGACACATATATAACGTGACTTTTGATCATCCCTCAGCACCGCTTTTTTGTAAGCGTCATATTTTACAAATACTCTGTCGGTATTCTTATCGCCTCCACAGAGCATACAAATCAGAAATAAAGAGTAATGGCCATTTCCTCGTTCAATTAGCCTGCTTAGAAAGGCGAATTCAGAAATATTCAGTTCGTTATCCAGATACTTTATCCAGAGTTCGTTATCCAGAGACGTCGAACCAATTACGGGACACAAATGTTGGGACACAAACTTCAGGAGCTATAAAACATATGCAGCAGCAAAAACATTCCACCGGAAAGATCGTCCACAAAAGAACTGCGTACCTTTTTCTCAAATTTCTGAAAGATTTTTGATTTATCAGCCTTCAAAGATTAACCTTCAATAATTTTCTGATACGTTTTGATACCATGCGCGTTGCCCTTCATACATAATTACTTTGTCTTTTCACAACCAAATGCATTTTACTTTGTTTTCACCTCTGGAAGTTCACCACTTGATTCTGTTGTTACGAGTGTTCATTTTCGTTTTATTTTTTTATTTTTTAGTTATCTTAGTTACTGAAATGTGTTCTTTTTAATTATTTTAAACGAAGATGTGTTGTATTGTTGCTGATAATGCTGTATTATTTTGCTGTTTATTTACCCTGCTGATAAGGCTGTTTCGTTTTATCGATGAACCAATATCTTTTTGATGTTTATTATGTGCACCACAGCTTGCTGTATACTCGCCAAAGTGTACTTTCCCGGGGACGAGCTAGTCAAGCTACTTATCAGTATTGTTGAAGTTTTTCCAGTGCTTATCAGCTTTTTCTCCCTGCCTCGCTAATCTTCTTGATGAAAAATAAAGGGACTATTACTTATTACTAGATTGCACTTCCTTGTTATAGCAGTAGTTATTAGGGCGAGAACGCACATTAGCTATTTTTTATCATTAAGTTAAAAGTCGAGGCAAAGTCTACACAGTCTTCCATGCAACAATGTTCACTCCATCCCTATTCGCAGGTATCAACTATGTGCATAATTTATTGCCTCCAGTACACAAGACCGGATGCGTACTACGCACTTGAAACTATGCTTCCGCGTCACCGACTGTATACTCCTGATCATTCCCGCTGTCTGGAATGATGCAGTTCAACTCCGCGCTTTTTCAATAACACCCGTTGAGACCGAACACATGCATTCAATGATATCTCGCAAAGCAGGGAAGCGACTCGCTACGCGTGGTACCTTCACCGGGATTCACCGTTGGTACTCACCATTATTTCTAATATTTAAACTTTCTGGGATAGTTCAGCGACGGTACAAACTCATCCTGTCCACTTTAGGAGCACTAACAGATTATTGCGAAAACAAGGAGCAGCGGTGCAGATGGCGTACCTGAAAGTGATCCATGGCAGTGCAGCATCCTTGTACGCCACTCAGAACGGTTAACCACGGATGTCAGCTCGCAATATCATCCACGGTCCAGCCAGGTTAACAGTGATCAATCGCATTCTGCGCTTCCGAGTGCTGTGCCAGCATGAAATATTTAGGGCATTTTTTTTTGCTTTTGCGGGGGGGGGCACAAGTTTGGGTTACAATCGCATTTTATGGCCCGCCTATAAGGTTACCTGGATTCAATCGCTATAATGCTTTTTCCATACTTGAATGGGTCATAGCAGCTGCTTTCATAAGAAATGTAACATACACGCACGCGGACATGCGCATGGGTTACTCGCAGTAATCATTCTAACCCAAACAGTGCTGCGCTTTGACATACAAATGTTTAAATCTACGTAGCGCGCTTTTTTGTTTGCTTGCGAGGATATTGCCTAGGAGTATAAGCACAGACAGACAGAAATTTTATCGCTTTACTAGCCCACAAAGTACCCTCGACCTTCAAAGGTTATTTACAACACAATCCTAGTTTCGTCGTCCAGATTAACCCCAGCCTGCAAGACCAATACAAGGCCTTGATGTTTTTTATTTTATAAATGCGCATGCAAGCAGCCGTTTACCTTGGGTGTTCTTTCTTCGTTCTGACTTCCAAGTTCTTTTTGTTTTCTTGCGAGAGAAATTACACCGGAGGGAGAAAATCATTGCCACGAACTTTATTTTGAGCAAGTCGGTTTGAAGTACCTTTACTCGGAATGAGAACCACCTTTTGGTTTGGTGTGTTTTATTTGTTCAGATCTATGTTTGTACTATACAATTTAAGGAAAGGTATGCTTTGCTTTTTAAATGTGTTTATAAAATTGTCTTTTACGCACGAACTGTTCCGTCTAGGCAAAATTTGATAAAGAGCTGTATTGGTTTAAAACAAAACATCACACGAGCACCTCGAACCTTAGTAGCAGTTGATCTCCCTTAACGTAACCATCGCGTTCTATGTCGCTTGACTTAATCTTGCTACTATGAAAAATTCGGCGTTCGTTGCTGCCATTTATTGGTCTAAAAAAATACGCTCTGCAAACCTTAGACGCAGATCCCCTGTCCCGAAGCAGCCGCTCTTGTAGTGTCAAGGGGTGAATGATGGTAAGCTTCACTTCTTTTGTGAATGGCCACTCAAGAAAACCGTCCTCTTTACCCTCGTGCAGTTGAATGGACATCAAAAGACCCACACTGTCTCCGTCTTTTGTAAATTGGATTCCCCAAGACATTAGGTAGCCTCGTAGATATACCTCGTCGCTCATGCTAAAAGACCAACCATATTTCAGTGCATTTTCTTTGAGTGCCGCATATCCCGTCAGAACCACTGATGCGTTTTTGCATGATTTGAAACCTCTGTCGATACTGGGGCCTGTTGTTAGGGCGGTTTTCAAGGACTCCCTGTGTTCAGCGTAAAGTGTTTTTATCGTAGATGCGTTGCGGTCAAAGGCTGTCCAATTTCTTCCGTTACTGCTTCTTCAGATGAATAGCGTTCTGCAAAAGTTCAGCGAGTTTCTCACTCAGAGAGCCACTCTTCAAAGTGAGCTGAGCATGCTTAGCATCCAGTTCGCGTATACGTTCTTCAATCCGATCCAAACGATGGACTGTTTGAGCCGTGGCTCTCCCAAACTGTTCTGTCAGTGCTTCCTTCAAATTGTTAATGTTGTGGCAAACTTCAACTACTAGTTTGTCGTTCTGCGAGCCACACTGCAAGGAAAGCTGAGCAAGCTTATCATCTAGCTCGCGTACTCGCTGTTCAACTTTTTTTTCAAACTCTACCAAGAGCGTCTTTTCGTTATCTACTCCGTCTTGCGATTCAGAACGGGCATGCAATACAAGTGTTGTACATCGGGACTTCAGGTGTGAACACACGTCGCGACATAGGACCGCCGACGTGCACGTGGGGCAGTGGGTCACGTGATGTTGGCAATCGTGGCGAACGTGCTCGATGATATTCGAAGCTGGAAGGACGACACTGCATCCGTTGACCTCGTTCCAGCAGTGAACCTGCGAGAAAAAGAAAGAAAGCATCGACGAATATAAAAACCTGACGCTGCCAATTTTAAAGACGATAGACTTTCTTGGGTTACATAAATGCCGACATTTTGGTCCGTATACCTGTATCTCGGTCAGTCTGTCTCTTGCTTCAGCCAGCCCGGCCAAAAGTTAGAAGATTCTTGAACTAGACGTTTTATAGGAAAAGGATTTATAAAAGGCGTACTGACACGAAAATCCACAGTTCAGATAACCATATAAAAAGCTTCCCTTAATTCAATGCAATCTTCATTCAATTTTAATATCTGCACGCACCAGAAAGCTCACAACATATAACATTTCGGCATCGGCATCAGCAGGACGCATTGAGCGCCACCCACCAAATTGCGGCCGTGAGGGCTCCCGTGACTTATCAACGCGCTGCTTCGCCTTGTGGATCACGTTTCAGTTTTGAGACTTACGTCCAGCTGCCCGCGCGCGTGCGATCTCAACCTGCTAGGAAGCACGAGTGCGTGGTCAGACTGGCCGCGGTGGTACGGGAACAGTGATGTCATTCTTTGTACCTATGTATTCTTTGTACCTATGTATGCGGTGCATCACCCGAGAAGGCCCTGTGCTGTTGGTGAGCACTTCAAATAAATAAATAAATAGCGCCCCCCTGTCATGGCGGACCCCTCGGTGTTCGTTTGGTCGAAACTGACACTGACTCAAATAAACGAAGCTGTAAGTAATTATTACGCTGTTATCAACCATCCAACGCGCAACTCAGATTACTGGGCTGCCAGGCCCCCATAGCCGCGAAAACACCGAACACGAAAATTTCGTGCCAGTACTTCATTAGCTGCTAAATGTGATGGCAATGATCATACTTGTCAACATTTATCAGCAAAAAGAAAAAAAAAACCACGCCATATCCACGGAATGAATGATGATAAGTGAGGCGAAGTTCGAGAGGGGGAGATCATCGGTAACCGTAACTCTCCTGTGAAAGTTCGCCCATTACATCATTAAGAAAGACGTAAGACTGTGTGCGTACATTGTACAAATCAACTTTTATTTTGTTCTTGTTCGTTCGTTTGTTGTTGTAGGGTTCGTGAGGCTGCAAGCAAGCGCTCGTATCGGCAGGAAAACCCCGATGCAGTGAGAGCTCGCGAGGCGGCTGCAAAACGCATCAAGCGAGCTCAGCCCGAAGCTGCGGACGCGCGGTTTAAGCGCGACTTTCTAGACGAGATGCTTCGGCCTCTCTTTCGCGCACGGCGGGATCCTGTCGGCGAGCGCGCGCTGCCGCCGCCCTGCGCGCCCTGCGCTCCGCAGCCTTGTCAACAACCACCTCCTCCATCCGGTGACTCGTTGCGAAAGAGGAAGCGCGTCAACAGCGATTGCCTTTTATAGTGTCAGTCACGTGCGAGTGACGTCATCATGACGTCACTCACACCAGCGTTACCTGCGAGTGAGTCATCGAACTAGGCGGTCACGTAGCGCCACCTGCGAGTGAGTCATCGAACTAGGCGGTCACGTAGCGCCACCTGCGAGTGAGTCATCGAACTAGGTGGTTACGTACCACGAGACACAAGGGATGGACAGACCCACGGCTTTAGGAGCTTCGCCCCTAATATATAAGGCGCATTTATGGCAAGACATAAGATGTATTTGCATTCCTCTTCTAATTGAAATACATGGCTGCTTGATTTTGGCGATAGCAATAAAATACGCCTTCAAGAAACTCTTTTCACCTCAAAACACAAAAAACGTTCGCTGCGCCCCCTCATGTCAGTATTCCCAGTTTAAAAGTAACAAAAGGTTCCCGTAGGTGGTGCGAACAGTGGAGCACGCAATATTGACTTGACTTGAGGGAACCTCCACTATGTTTATCTTTGTAGGAGTGAAACGGGAGTGGAAGAGGAGGGCGGGAAAGAGAATAGAGGCATTTACGTGGCGCGTGTTACATAGGCGGAGGCGTCTCCGTACCGATCTCCGCAGCCCGCGTCAAGCAGTGGTAGCGTGGTGTACGAGCGGCGAGCAGAAGGGTTGTCTTGATGTTGACGACAAAGAGCACGAGCGAAAAACATGACTGGCTTTACTGCATGGGGAGAGATGAACAACGAAGGTATAGGAACAGCATAAAGTCGGCGGCAAGAGCAGCGCTCTTACGTCAGGCCGAAAGTTCGACCGACTCGAGCCAGTGAGAGGGTGGAATTTATGCACACAAGGGGGAAAATTTCCGCCGCCTCCAAGTAGTCCGCACGCGGACCCACCGCGCTGGATAACAGCTTAAGGCGTTGTGCTGCTGAGCCCAAGGACGCGGGTTCAATTCCCGGCCGCAGCGGCCCTTTTTCTGATGCACGCGAAAAGCCGAAAAGATTTCGGCTCACGTTAAAGGTCCCCAGCGGTCAAAATGTATCCGGAGCTCTCCACTACGGCGCGCCTCATCGCCTGTGTAGCTTCCGGTGTCAAACCTTATCAATCAAATCTATCTTGTTCGCGCACAATCCGAACAAAGACAGGCACTCTTTTCCTTTATCGTTAATGCCGGGGCATGTTGAGTGAGAGAAATGAAACGTATAGAGATTTATGTAGGCGGCGTCCGATCGCAGACTCGAGTCTGAACACGTACTCCGGTAGAAGTTTGCTTTGCAATTGCCCCGGGCGTGATTCACCCCCAGCAAGGGCCAGCGCGGCGGACACTCTCCTGCGTGTCGTGGCTTATTTGAAGGTAGACTTAACACGGGAGCGGCAGCATATTGTCATGACATCTGCAGTGAAGAGAGCAGGTACGCAGCCCATTTTGTATGCGTATGATGTCTGTTGGTTGAAGACCGCTTGTCGCCTTGCGTATGTAACCAGCTGGGCTACTTGGCATCACAGCGCCGTAAGACAAAAAAAAAAAAAAGGTACCTTTTTTTTTTTGCGAAAGATTGCCCTACAGCATAGAATATTTTCAGATGTACAGTCGGGGACCTAATTTTGCAGACCACGCGAGCGCATGGCAAAAGCCACCGACGCGCACTCTGGAGGCCTGGCGCCTGTTGTCGAGACCGGCGCGGCGCGCATGCGCGTCCTTTTTTACTCGCAGACACGCTGATTTCCTCGCTTCCTGCAGCGGTGCCGCGATGGTCACTGAAGCACCGCAGAGCGACGCCTTTCTAGCATTCCGTTCATCCCAAAGGAACATTTGCGGCCTAATATGACGATTGCGCCGGATTTGGCGCAAGTGTTCCTCGCTTCCTGATAAGTATGCTTTTCTTTTTTTGTGCTCTATCGTTTCTACACGCTGAGACCAGCGGCTTGTGAACGGCGTTGCCGATCGAAGCGTGCACGAACAACAACCACACAGTGCCGCGCTATCGACAACGAAGTGCCAGCAAGAGGAATCGCGAAACTTTATTAGTTTCCCCCCGCCAAAAAATGTCAACAAACACAAGTTCCAATCTAGTGGCTGGTGAAGTGGCCGTTTGCAGCTATTACTTGCTGTACGCGTCGTGGCATCGATAGGTAGAGAGCTGGAACAAGTTCAGTGCGAGCCTTTAAAGCCTCCCACTCGGATTTTATCGCTTCCCAAAGGTCATCCGCAGTGGTAGCGCCCAGGCACCGCCTAGAAAGCTTCTGCTTCAATAAACCCCAGATGTTTTCTGTAGGGTTTATGTCCGCTCCGCTTGGAGGCCACTGCAACTGGCGCACGACGTGTTGTTCCAACAGCGCACATACTTTTCGCGCTGTGTGCACCGGGCTTCGATCATGTTGCAAAATATAACACCCATCCTTGAATGGGCCGTCGAGTACGTACGGCAGGAAAGTGCGAGTAAGAATGTCGCAATATTGCGATGCCGTGAAGCTCCCATCGACTCTCACAAGCGGGCCAAGTTCATCCTTGCTGATGGCGCCCCACACGCTCACAGAGCTGCGCCAGATGGAGAGGATGCTCTGTGTAAAGCCTGGAAGGTATACCTGTTTCCAAGAAAAAAAGGGCACACTTTAAAATAAAAATTATTACTGAATCACCAGCGGAGCTCGAGAGTTATTGTCATATGTATATCTGTACTGAGAGCAGGCGGGAATTCCTTAATATTAACTTTACCTTGAACTAAGTCGTAATGAAAAGTACGTGAAATTACGCGCAATTTTCTCAGTAAAATTTTCCAGCCCTTCCGTGCAATTGTTTCACGATACCTACATTATGTGGACGCTACAGAGCATTTCTCAGAAAGTTGGCTTTGCCGCAAGAGCCACATTGGTCGCCGCGACTTCGTTCTACACAGCCTGTCGACGCAGGCAGCTCTGTTCAGAAACTCCTCCTGTAACTGCTCCGCTGTAAAAATAAAACACGTTTATCGTCAATACTTTGTACAATAAGTAATGATTTTTATGCACGTAACTGATTTTGGGTCGAGCGTTGAAACTAGTGGGCAGGATTGGTGCCAAACAGGCTATCCACCAGTGAACGATTAAAATTTTCAACATTGCGGGAAACAGTGTTTACCCATAAGTAAAAGTCTCTAACGAAGTAGGGACTATGACAAAACAGCGTTATTTTAACTAAACAGCGGCCACTAGTTGTTTCCCACGTTGACGACTACCATATTGTGCCAATTGTTGCACGACTAACCTGTAATACTCCGGTCTGCTCACCTTTTAACTAATATTTTGAATGGTTTTAAATGTACCAGTCGCAGGCGTACTGAACGCTAAATTTTATTCATTGAGTTTACTGAACTGGGTTTACTAATGTAACTTGACGGATCTCCTTTTCTCCAAAATAACACGTAATGAAGATGGTAAAATTACACCGGTTAACTGTGGTATTATAAGCAGCCTAACCATTACTGCTACAACTGGGGAAAAACAATTATTTACCAAAGCGCGTTCTGCGTTTTAGCGGTGAAATTAGGCCTTCATACCTGCAGTTCACAGGCCGCCAAACACGTCGCTGCTGATCCCAGCGGGTGCTGAAGGTTGACTCATCGGTGAAGATAACTTCACCCCAGTCTTGCACCGATCGCTGTTCGGCAGCTCGCGCGAATTCCAACCTTGCTAGCCGTTGTTTGTCTGTGAGGTGCGGCTTCTGCGCCGCCACAAAGCTCCGAACACGGGCTTCGTGAAGCCTCCTTTGGATCGTTTTCGTGAAGACGTTGAGCTGGAGGGCCTCTCTAATTTCTTTTGCACTCTGGAACGGGTCTTCTACCACTGCCGCAATAATTTTCAAATTCTCCTCTACTGTTGTAGATTTGGACCTTCCGCTCCGTTGGGCATCTCCAAGCCGGCCTTCTCCATCTCTGTACGCATGAATAGCTCTTCTAACAGCGTCCCTCGATCTATTGGTTAGCCGACAAATTTCCCTTTGAGGGATTCCTTCTAAAAAGTACCGAATAATCTGACGGTGCTCTTCGACAGAAACCCTGGGTGTCATTTTGCCAAATGCCGACGTGCAGAGCGACCAGGCTATATTTATACGAGTACGTCTTTTTATCATTTTTAAGTAAGGAAGTAGGCAGCAAAAAAAAAAAACAAGATAATCGATGGTTTTTATGAAACCTTCACCTCACCTACTTAATGGGCAGCGGAAAGCGAGTTGAAGGATAACTTCAGTGGTCAAGTTGCATACAAAATAAACAAGAAGTTTCGCGATTCCTCTTGCTGGCATTTCGTTGTCGATAGCGCGGCACTGTGTGGTTGTTCGTGCACGCTTCGATCGGCAACGCCGTTCGCAAGCCGCTGGTCTCAGCGTGTAGAAACAATAGAGCACAAAAAAAGGAAAGCATTCAGCGTAACTACTTCTCAGGACGCGAGGAACACTTGCACCAAATCCGGCGCAATCGTCATATTAGGCCGCGAATGTTCCTTTGGGATGAACGGAATGCTACAAAGGCGTCGCTCTGCTGTGCTTCAGTGACCATCGCCGCACCGCTGCAGGAAGCGAGGAAATCAGTGTGCCTGCGAGTAAAAAAGGACGCGCATGCGCGCCGCGCCGGTCTCGACAACAGGCGCCAGGCCTCCAGAGTGCGCGTCGGTGGCTTTTGCCATGCGCTCGCGTGGTCTGCAAAATTAAGTCCCCGACTGTGCAACATTGCACCCGTAGCGCGCAAAAGTTCAAGGAAAAAAAGGTACCCGAGTCGGCGCCAAAGGCCATATTTTTACGTGCATAAATGACGGTTCCGGTGCCGCTTTCTGGCAACGAACAAAGATTACGGAACGGGCGTAATTGAGTCTCTAATAAGGTAGCTATAACGTTTCTATTAGGTTTTCTGTGGATGAAACGATCTGCAAGAACATCCCGAATCTAGTTGGCAGTTTTTAATTAACCCGTGGGAATGCTCCAAAGGGGGCAGGATTAAAAATACAGTTCCTGGTGTGTGTGTGTGTGGTGTGTGTGAGAGAGAGAGAGAGAGAGAGAGAGAGAGAGAGAGAGAGAGAGAGAGAGAGAGAGAGAGAGAGAGAGAGAGAGAGAGAAACTTTATTACGCTATAATGTGAGAGTGGTTCCTCAGTCCAGGAGCCCATGTGCTGTCCGGGCTGCCGTAGCCCTCGTCACAAGCAGGAGCTGGTTCTCAGGTCGACAGCTGGACAGCAGTATCTCCAACTGCTCAGGGGAAGGGGAAGGGTTCAGGGGCGGAAGGGCCGAGTTTTTTGTGCAGTCGAATAATATGTGTGTCAGAGTCCCTGGTTCGTGGCAGAATTTATGCTTATCAGAGTACTGTGTAGGAAAGAGTAAATGCATACGGATGGGGTGGGGAAAAGTACCTCCTTCAATTTGTCGGAGTATGATTTCTTGGCTTTTGGTCAAAGATTTGTGACGACTGGGTAAGGTAAGGTAGGTGAGGAGAGGTGCCGAAACAGCCCCGGTCTCAGCGGCTCGGTGGGTGAGGTCTTGAGCCTGTTATGAGCAAAATTGTTGCTCGTCAGTGCAGAGTGGGCGGAAGTCTACACAATGTCCACCCGATGGGCAGGCGGATGTTCTTTCAAAAGTCGGCATGTGGCAGGGTCCACCCGTCCCGACAAGAGCCTGCGGCAGGCGGCTTGCGAATCAGTCAATATTATCTTGGAGGTGGTTTGGGTAAGGGCGAGCGCAATAGCTAATTGTTCAGCGTCCAGGGAGGAAGTTGTCCGGATTGAAGCGGTGGTGATGAGGGCGTTCTTAGATGTCACCACTGCCACCATAGTTGTGTTATCTGGGTAACTGGCCGCATCTGTGTAGATTGCGTCGGATCGGCTGCTGTAAAGTTTTTCGTGGGCTTTGCTTCGGGCTTCTCTAGGACCAGGGTGGAGGTCCGGGTGCATATTTCTGGGAATGGGGCGCACGAAAATGAACTGGCGCCAAGTGTGTGGGATGATGACCAGGTGGGTATGGTCAGGGCACGACCGTTGAATATTTCGAAGGACCGCGCGGCCTGCTTTGGTTTGGGCAAGTCGAAGGCGTTGACTGGAAAGGTGTCCTTCGACGAGTTCCTCTATGGTATTGTGGAGCCCCATGCTAAGTAGTGTGGCCGTAGACGGGCTCATCGGGAGACCCAAAGCTTGTTTTGTTGTTTTGCGAATGAGGATCGAGTTTGTCGGTGTCGGTTTGAGTTCGGACAATATATGGCGCAACGTAAGAGAGGCGGGAGATGGCAAAGGCCTGAACGAGCCGAAGAGTAGCTTTTTCTTTCATGCCTTGGTGCCGGTCGGTGATGCGACGAATCATATGTTTTACCTGATCAGTCGCTTTACTGAGGTTGTAAAATGCTTGGTCGTTTCTAGTGTTGGCTTGGATGACGCGGGACCTTCAGGGCTCTAGCCGGTTGGATAGTGTGTTCGTCGAGGGTAATAGAGATTTTGTCAGGGTCAGAGTTGAGGCTGTGCTTGCGAACTATAACTAATTCGGACTTTTGAGGAGAACAGCGGAGGCCATTGGCTTGGGCACACGCGTTCACTGTGTCCGCAGCACGTTGGAGAGTTTCTTGAATGCCCCCGATGGAATCGGTGCCCGTCCACAGGGTGATATTATCCGCATAAAGGGCATGTAGAAGGTTGGGTATTTGCTCTAGGGCAGAGGGAAGGCCAATGAATGCGATGTTAAACAGGAGGGGAGACAAGCCGAGTTGGATTGGTTTAGAGGTGATATCCCATAGTTTGAGGATGGCTCGGTGATCTGTGAGAAAATCGGCGATGTAGCTGTAGGTTCGTTCTCTGCAGCCAGTCTGATTAAGCCGACCAAGAATCGCCGCGTGGGTCACGTTGTCAAATTCCCCTTTAAGATCCAGGGCAAGGATGGCTCGAGGGGAGTGACGGGTGGCTGGTGCGATTATTCTTCCTTCAGTTGAAGGAGCACGTCTTGGGTGCTGAGGTTTGACGAAATCCATACATGGAGTCTTGCATCTGTCCCGTTTCTTCTAAATGCTGCTGGAGTCTCTTGAGGATAATGCGCTCCAATACCTTTCCAATACAGGAGGTGAGTGAAATCGGTCTGAGGTTGTCGATATGTGGGGATTTAGCTGGCTTGGGTATGAAACGTACTTAAGCAGTCTTCAATTGCGAGGGAAGCTTCCCAGACGACTAGAACTCATTCAAATGAGTGAGCAGGGTCACTTGTGCTTCGTCCCCAAGGTTGGCGAGGACCTTGTAAGTAACCCGGTTGGGTCCAGAAGCGCTGTTTTTCTTGCATTCTTCCAAGCCAGCCCTGAGTTCATAGAGCTGGATATTCCGATAGAGGGACTCGTTGGGAGTGCCTGTGTATGGTAGCGGAGGGTCAGCTGTATTTGTTTGTAGGTACTTGTCTTGAAGGTTCCGGATGAGTTGTTCGGGTGCGCCAGAGTACGCATGTATGGCGCGGGGCATGTTTCGGTTAGGTTCCTCTTTGCTGCGGTTCAAGTAGGCGGCGTAGTAGGTGCCACGTCTTGCGGGTAGTAGCAGTGCCTTGCAAGCTGTCGCACACCTGGAGCCAGTTTTCTCTGCTCAACTTCTGAGCGTACTCAGCGGCTTGTTGTGAAAGCAGTGAAATCTTCTTACGGAGCTTTCTATTATGGCGCTGACACTTCCACCTGCGGGTAAGGTCGTGGCGCGCCTCCCATATGCGAATGAGCTTTGCGTCCACACTTGGGGTTTTGTAGGATGTGGCTGCAGTATGTGTGTGAGCTTTAACATCACGAGTGAGTTCTTCTTCCATTCCATATAGTGTTGGTGAGGGTCTGAGGACCGATTTAGGCGGGATTTCCGAAATGCATTCCAATTGGTGATACGGGCGAATCCGGTGCTGGCTTTGAAATTTCTGTGTCCGAGGAGGAGGTGAATAATGTCGTGGTCCTAGCCAAGATTTATTTGCTGAGAGCTTGCCCGCTCAATCACGTCAACAGCTGGCATACGCGCACGCACACCATAGGATTTTGTTCCTGTAAGGTTTACGGTAGCCTTATCTATAAATGTCGCCAATATAAGCTTGAAAGATTGCTGGCGTTATTACCCGCTAGCACTGACGAGCTCCAAGAGTATTTATTTTCTGGAGAGAAGAATCAAGAACTAAATCTGTGTATAAACTTTCGGGGCACATTATAGGGCCATGCAGACAAAACACCAGTTTGGTTCATTCGAAACATTGCCTCGTTCAAGTCATACTGATAACACTTTAAAGCTAACTTCGCTTAATTAAGTTGTATCATTACGAAGAAAAGGGAATGGCCATGCGACGCACTAGCTAATTCCGCGCACTAGCACAAATGACGTAATATACACAGGCGTGCGATTGGATTAGGCAGGCAAAAGCAAACTTAAGTTAGGCAGGACTTATATGAGCTTGCAGAACGAGCTATTTCCTCCACAATGTAAGGCATGTTCATTTCTTAGCATTAAGAATGGTGGGGGTAAAAAAGGGAAGTTCCGAAAGTACGCTGCCCGCACTCGCTGCTTTGTAGCGTGAGCTACACTAGCCGAGGTCGAGCAGTTTCGCGTGGCTCCTGGAGAGCCGTTCTGCACATGCGCGAGGAGCAGTGACGTCACATGGCGCACAGAACGTTGCTCGCTGCCTGGCGTCTCTCACACAACCCACGCGCCCGGCGTCTTCGCCGACCTTTGTGCCGCACGTGGCGGCCCGGTCCACTTGATGATCATGCGCGGGGTGGCCTTGTGTGGAACCGATGGCTCGTGCGTCGCAGCAACACCGGCGTGCGCCTGTGGAACTAGCTTAGCCAGGGCGATTGATGACGCTGCGCCGGAGCTTTTTGATAAATATCTATGTGTTACACAATGCGTATACAGTGTGTGTCAGTGGAGCAGCAGTAAGCATGATAATCAAGCTAATCCTAGGCAACCAGGAAAGCTAAGAATAACCAACGGAACCTTAGCTCACGCTACGTATATCCTGACATAGCCCAGTTAAGCCACTGCTAATTGTTGTGACCAGATTGGCACTTGGCTTATTTTTTTACGGTTGACAGTAATCGTTTCGTGAAACATTGGGTATTCCTGACAAACAGGTTCGCGTAAGACACTTTCGCTAATGCCAACTGGCCTGTGTCATGTGAAGCAACCCCGAAGCGCCGGACTGTGTTGTGCAGCTATAAGTACAGTTTGGGCAGTACGCACTGTTGTCCGTTTAAAAAAAACATTTGGTGTAGCTATAAGACCTTAAATACAGCACCGACACTCGTGGTGTGCACGGTGCTGGAAGAAGTCCTGCGATTCTCTTCGACCTGACTTCCTCTCTAGCGGTGTCTTACCTTTATGTCCTAGAACTTCTGCATTACTTGTAAGGAAGTTACAGAAGTATACAAGTAAACATTGAAGTACCTGTGCGGGCTGCTGTTAGTACTGCGCGCACTTTGCTTGTTATAGCTGCACAGCTATCGGCGCTTTTGGTTGTCTCCCACGACACTGGCAGATTGGCGCAAGCGACATTGTCTTAAGTGACCCTGTTTGTCAAGCATTCCAATGTTTCACGAAACGATTACTCCCTACCGTAACAAAAACGACCCAGTTGCAAATATGAGCAAAAAGCAAAGCAAACGCGGACAGCGGCGCGGCGCAGTAGGGTGGGGCCATCTAGGAGGACTGACGGTAAACAACGCTCCGCAATCCGCTGCAGACAACAAAGCGCCCTTGATGTCCGCTTGAAGGCTAGTCCTTAGGTCATGACATACGTCACGAAACTCACGATTTTGCGTAATAAACGAATTTTTTACTCAAATTGAATCATTCCTTCATGAATGTAGCCTCGTTTCCGGTCGGACAACCGCTGCGGGCACTAGAAAACCCCGAATGCTTAGAATAAGAAACGTACTTGCATTTTGTCTTCATGGCCCCTTTACGCAACATCAGATGGTCAAAATAATGTGAATCCCTCCGTCCACTGTAGAACCCCAATTAAAAAAAAAACAAGGTTTGCAGTCGGCCTCCTTTCTCAAGGTATAAAAACCAAGTACAATAACAACGTTCCACACATGGCATAATTTGTTTAGCATTGTCAATCCATAATCCCTAACACGAAGGATGACAGCATTTATCCGGCACACAACCGTCCGTGACTGAAAAGTTGCCTATCCCTGCATTAATAGCAATGACGCAGTCACCGCTAAACCTGTAACGGGCCGCCAGAACCATGGCACAGCCGACTGCAAAGTTAGAAGTTGTGCACCGAAACATTGACTGAAGCGGGCGTGTATTCGCAGATTTCTCCCAACACTGTCGCTGGATGCGGGGGTCATCTAAATTGCGGTGAAGAAGCAAGAAATCCCTTGTTAAATGAAGGGGCTTCCTACTAGAGCGCCTGAGCGTCACCATTTCCAAAACAGCAGGCATACCAGGATCATGCACACCAAGAGAGCCAAGACAAACTGGCGACATCGCGTTATTGCAGCCTCTTCTTATTCGCAATTTGTGCATGTTTCTCACAGTGCCCCTGATAAGCTGTGCTAATCTAGAGGTTTTATAACTTTTTTAGCCATCGGTATTGAATCTATCTTCTACGGCCTCACCCTGCGGCCGGCACTCATGCGGGTCCACCATTTTGCTTGGTCAACATCCTGGTGCCACATCACCTCCGCAACTACTACTCCCAGGCAATAGGCTAATTCCCTCTCGTCCAGATTGGGTATTTCGTTCACTTATCTATTTCCGGCGCGAATGTAAACCTTTGCGACATGCATTAGGATGTAGCCGTCAGAAAAAAAAAAAAAAAACATGTGGTTGATCCCTCTTTTATAGGAATCGGTAAAACACGAAAGTGAAACGTGGCTTCACAGGATCGGTTAAATGTTTATTCTCCATCAAAATGAACTTGCGCATCGCTATTTATATTTCGCCGTATGACACCGTCAGACACATCAACATTACACACCGGATTGCACGTGCCGGAGCACTGCGTAAACCCGAAGGAAACCACACGCGCTCCCAAACCATGGGAACGAAACCGAACGGGTTGCCAGCAAACGCTTTGGGAACTCATGGTCCGCTGCAGCGAAAGAGCATGATTTGCGGGGCTGTCTTGTGGGTGTGTTTGGCGAGCGACGACCGGCTGGCGCGTCGCCTCGGCAAATGTGCGACCACTGCGTCCCTGCTTCCTGGAGCGTACGGCGGGCGGTTGCGCTGCGACGAGGTCAGCTGGCGCCAACTGTCGGCGCTCATTAGCATCGTGATACATTCGACAAAATCGATAGCTGGGCTAGTTGGTATCCGTCCATTCTAAACAGCGCTTGACAACGCTACGACGAGAAAGAGGGGACAAAAGACGGCGCTCACTCAACTAAATCTTTATTCGGAAGAAAACACACATATATACAATCATACACCACACGTGTCTCTACACGTCATCACTTCACAGCGGAGCGGCAACAATCTTATCGTAGCAGACTCCCCCGAAAAAAACACCAACCTAAGGCGTAGACACGTGTGGTGTATGATTGTATATACGTGTCGTTTCTGCCGAATAAACATTTAGTTGAGAGTTAGCACCATCTTGTGTCCCCTCTTCCCCGTCGTAGTGTTGTCAACCGCTGTTTAGGATGGACACTACTCCGCTCACCTCTCTTAGACGGCAGCACCATCTTAATATAAGAGGTTACAGGAAGGATATATGGCGCGTTGATAGCGCTCTGCTGGTAGCGCAATTGGTAAAGCGCCGGGCAGCTCCCATTGCGGCGACGAAAATCCCAATTCGAATGCTGGCGCAGCTGCACCAATGGAACGTTTCTGGCAATATCATTTCCGTGACGGATATGACGTCCGTGATATCTTGGTGGATCCCCGCATAAAAAAATTTCGGGTTAAGAGTTGTAACCACCTGTGTATGCTTTTGATCACCAGAATTTCGCCTAAACACCATAAACAACTCGATTTTATCAGTCGTTAATAAATTCGGTGGTGGCCAAATTATAAGCGCGCCATCGTAAACCTGACCACCGTTTCCGAACCGTTGCTACAATAAAAGACGTATACACATCATTGGGATCTGTAGCCCTTATATATTAAGGCAACATCTTCGGTTTTGCATTAATAAACGTTTTACCTAGACAGGAAAGGTAACACTGAAAGAACCTACTTCACGCGCCGTAGAAAACCGAGGCCTCAATCTTGCGCGCTTGTTTTGGTAAAGCATTGGTGGATGGTAAAGGCGCGGCATTCACAAGACGGCAGCACCGTTCCGTAGAGCGCGAAATGCGAATGCTGACTGGGCGCTTCAAGTGGGGATGACGACGATTGCAACTCACAAAAATACTCTTAAAAGTCGCGCGTACACTTGTACATGCCGTGTCGCAAAGGGGTAATGTGGAGCGCTGTGGTTTTCTGCACCAACGCCGCCTCTGTAAAATTGCCTATTGGAAAGCAGCTAACGGTTTTGGCAAGCTTATACAAGCGGAATCGTGTGTACTCTACTATATTTCATTACCCTGACAGATGCCGACACATGGCACAAACCTAGGCGGCGAACGCCAATAAATGAAAGAATTAATTGTGAAAAGAAAAAAAAAAAACGGAATTGTTAGCGTCGTTACAGTCGTAGAAGGAATAGAGGTCTGACACCAGAAAGGAAAAGCTACAATCTGGGATCCTGAACCCGCGTTTTTGATTCATAAACTGGAAATGGTTCAAAACAATTCTACCCGTTTCATTCTTTGCAACTACACTAGAGCTGCCAGCACTTCTATGAAATCAACTCTTCATTTACAAACCTTAGCGCTCCGTAGAAAATTTTCTCGCCTGTGTCTCTTCCACAAAATTTACCATCACGCGCTCTTGAAAACAGAATTCATTCATGCCCCCGCTTACGTGTCTGAACGACTTGACCATGCGCACAAAGTTGCTGTCCCCTCGTGTCACTCTCGTTTTTACGCTGCTTCATTTCTTCCACGAACTTCGACTGACTGGAACCGCCTTCCCGCCACCACAGCTGCTATAGATAACGTTAATAAATTTAGGTCTGCTATCACCAGTGACACTGAAACCCCTAGCCTTGTATAACGTTTTTTTTTGCCAATTACCCGTGTTGTATTTCTTCTAGCACTGTGTAAACCCCCTTCGATGTTGAATGTTATTGTTTTTGAGCCTACTTGAAATGTACATGTATTTTTCACTGCTCACCGTTTTTATTATTATTGTTATTATTCTTTGTACTTCCCACTCCCCTCTATAATGCTTCGGCCCTGAGAGTACCTGTAAATAAATAAAAAATAAATAAATAAATAAATAAGTCTAAGGGCAGTGCTTTGCTTTTGAAGTCCCAAAGAACTTTGATAGGGAAATAGGCAGTACGCAGAACGATGCAGTATGCGTGACCCGTGGAAGGAAAAATAAAAGATTCGCTCATAGTGTTGAAATGTTATTTAATGCGATCTGTACATGGGAAATATTTGCCTTTCTGAAGCGCTGTTGTTCTAAGGGAGCACGGCAACAATAAACTTCGAAGCTGTAGAGGCGACTAAAACGGAAAATATAACGACGGTAGAACAAACAACAGAGAGGGGAATAAAGGGTAGGTCTGCCACCAGCTGAAACAAATAAGTTTAATTTGAGCCTGAAATTAATAGCAGCGCAAACATTACACCAGTCTTAGTACACAGATTGACTGTTTGGTGAGATCACCCACGTCCTCACGCCGCTCCGAAGGGAGCCTTAGAATGGTTAAATCAAAATCAATGGATGACAGCACAAGTCAAAAGTGAAAGAATATTTTACTTCGTATTCGAAAGTCCAACGTAAGTAGAACTTTTGCCTTCCAATAATGCCTTACAATACTGTTCCTTAAACTGTTTGAAGGACAAGTTTTCACTCAAAGTCTGCTTTTTGCTAAAAATCCGTGCGAAGTGTAAGCTGTGCTGAAGGTAGCTTCCGACCACCTTAATCAACTGCTCCTTTTTCTGACCAACAATTCAGCGTTTCATGACCGCTTACCTGAGCTTGCCAGGGTTCAGCAGTTGTGCGAGTGAAATTGCTAAAGTTGAAATAAATGTCTTTAGCCTACAAACACAATCAGAGCGCACACCGGCCCGCCTGGTTCTCCCGTTTCCCCTCAATTTAATGCATCTTCTCACTTGACCTCCAGAACCTTTAATCTCACTATTTATAATCGACCCATTCATCCTTTCTAGAAAGTAACGCCTTAGATACTTACGCGAAGCGAAACTTGGGTCTCTTAAACCAGCGCTGGCGATAAACGCGACCCCCGCCTTGCAGATCACGCCACATGCGCATTTCGGGTGCTTAGCGAAAAGTGAAATAATCAAGCGTATAATTTCCAGAGAGAAATTTTGAGGAGTTCGTACATGAAACACCATTTACAAACACCGAGTGACGGAAAGACATAAAATAGAGGCACCACCGATCGGTCCTCAAGACTGCGTAGTCATCTTATCCCTTTCTTGGGTGAAATGAAGGCTCAGCCCGATGTGCACGCCTTGTCTCGGGTTTAGAATTCACAAGGCGTTTCTCGCACGCCTCTCGCTACCATGACAACCGTGCTTTTCTTTTTTGACACGCCTGAGTATTCAGGTTTACTCGCTTCAGCAACGGCATTTGCTGCGTCTCTCTACTTTCGCTCTTTCTCAGTATCACCATTCCGTTACCATCGTCCCATTCATCTTTCGCGCCTGCTTGGTCTGCACTCGCTTCACATTATATTTCGCGCTGGGATGCCGGGAGATGGAGATGGCATCGGAGATGGGCGTCTTAACAGCTCAGCTGTTTAAAATCCTTGAGTTTGGCTCCGCTGATGCTTCCCCCCAAAAAAAAAAACCAAAAAGAAAAAAAAGGTCACGCCATGTTTCCAGCTTTTGAATATGACAAGTGGCAAGTTCTAGAAGAGGAGATCCGGAACCGTAACGCTACAAGAAAAGTTCGCCTTACATCAATAAAAAAAGTAAAAACCTTCAAAAACATTGAAAATCGTATTTTATTTTCGGAGGCCCAATTCCCTTGGCCCAGACCTGGGTGAAAGACCTTAGCTTCGAGGACTCGGCCGACAACTCTCATCACGAGCAATTGTAAACTAAATGGGAACAAGGCCATCAAAGCAATGGACTTCAAAGGGGGGAACTTGAGCGAACAAGACCAGAGCCCAAGGGAGAAAAATCCTTGCTTCTCGTTCGATCTCCGAAACAACTCCTGATGTTCGTGGCGCGTGCTCTTCCCGTTCTCCCCCCGAAAGTGCCCCGGCCCGGTATGGGGCCCCCGGACCGGCGAAACAGGAGAAGCCGCGCTCCGGTGCCGAGTTTGCGCTGCCGGTTGCAGCCGGTTCTTGCGCGTGCAACGCGGCCCACTTTGCGACATCTCCGAAAGCATGCGGCGGTCACGTACCACGAGACACAAGGGATGGACAGACCCATGGCTTTAGGAGCTTCGCCCCTAAAACGACTCCTCCGGGGCGAGGCGCCCGGTACGACCTTACCGCAGCTGCGTAGGCGGCGCTACACCTCGCCTACCTGTGACGTCACTGCCCCGATGCACAGCGCCTTGGGACTCCGCGCCGAGCACATCATTTAGAACCCCGCGAAACATGGGTCGGACGAACACGTATGTAACCCCCGAGGAGCAAGGAACGGAGAGCAAACGCTGTAGCGTCAGTGCTCGAGAAAATGATATCGACCCGAAAGGTCTGGTAAAATCCTGCTGAACTTGGCCTCACCGCTGAACCCTTAGCCAAGCCTAGCAAAAACATCCTGAAACCTAACCAAACCTAGAAACTGGGTAGAAGATAGGTCGACCCCCAGCACCACTGTTTTTCCAGCTTTGGAAAAACAGCTGCACCAATTTGTTCTAGTAACAGGTTTCCAAATGTAACGCTACAAGAAAAGCAGTTCGCCTCCATCAATAAAACAAAGATAAGAACCTCAATAACATTGAAATACGTATTTTATCGTGTCAGACGGCCAATTCAGGCTTGCTGACGCGAACTACGACCTTGCGGTGAAGACCTTAGTTCAGCGATTCGGCCGACGAGACTCTCTCGTCAACGAGCAGATTGATCAACTCATGGCAACGAAGCCCATCAGAAGCTCAATGGACATCAAAGATGTCGCGGAAGCTAGCGCGACTCTAAGGCCCAGAGCCCTAGACGGAGCTATCCGTGCTTCTTTATTAGCGGTCCTCGAACACAACTCCTGATGATGATCGTTGCGTGTGCTCACGCCCGCTTCGCCCTCCTTTCCCGCAATCGTCGACCGGCCGGTATGTCGGTTCACTCGGACCGGCGAAACAGCCGAGGATAGCCTGCCCATATAGCTAATGGGGTACTCTTATCGCTTTGTGATTTTGTACTTCCTGTTAAACGCTTTTTCTGCGCTATTTCACAACCTTGTGCAACGATAAGTCATTACGTACCCCCCCCCCCCCTCCTCCCCCCCTGCTTGTATTGCCTTACAGTGCTGAATAGCTCGCTGCCTGCCGGGGAGTTAGTCCCTGTCTACAGCAACCGTCCTTTAAGTTCGGCAACAGAAAAAAAATAACTAGAAAAAACTACTTTCTAGTAGAAAATTCTCAACTGACGTGATTCAGAACACAAGCTTCATATCAATTATAAAAAACGTGTTAGTCGGCTCACTTGTGGTTACTTGCAAGGAACAAGTGTACTATCGCGCTCATTAATCTTGATTGATTGCAGGGTTTAACGCGCCGACGCAACGCTGGTGATGAGGCGTGGCGAAGTGGAGGGCTCCGGATTAATTTTCTCCATCTGGGGATCTTTAACGTGCGCTGAAAACTCGAACACACGGGCGTTTATGCTTTTCGCCTCCATCTGAAAAGCGGCTGCCGCGCCCGGGAATCAAACCCGCGACCCCGTGCTGAGCAGCGCAACGCCTTAGCCACTGAGCCACCACGGCGGGTCTCATTGTGACCTACAGTGCTCATTGCTATTCAGACGATTATATCGTCAAAACTATGACTACGGGCATACAAGTTAGTATAAGGCTTGAAGCATTAGGACGTTGCGCTGCTAATGCATAGTCGGCAAAACGCTTGTCGATAACGCGCGAGCGGCTTGCTCCATTTCTCCGGACTGCGCGGGAGACATCTGGTGATTACGCATGGTTTGAGAACGGTAGATTGTGAGCATGCCCGACCCGCAACAGCGCCATGGCTGTTTCCCTGGTCGCTGTGCCCGTCACCTTGGCTTCCGTGCCTTCTTTCGCCGTGAGAAGCGCCGCCCATTCACCTTGCGCTGCCTACGCTGGCGGGCCGGGAAACAATAGTGGAGATTAGCGATTGTTAGTACAGCGTTGGCTACGTTTAATTACGCGCAACGCTCAATTTTCACAGCGGCCTACGCAATTTAAACAGTTTTTCTTCTGTATGAGAAAAAACGAAGAACAATCGTCGGAAATGCACCGCTGGCGGTGTCCTATAGTGACTAGATATCGGTCCGTGATCGCTTGCTCAATGCATTAAGCATTGTGGCGCTAACCCGTCAGCAGTGACGTGGAATGCCCAGTGCAAAAACCGGACAGTGGTGCTCTCGTTACTCTCGCAGCGTATTGGGAGAACGATGACGCAATGAACAGCTCGGCGCCAAATGCAGGCGAAAAACTGGCACAGCACGCGCTAAGGTGGGTAACCTCCGCTTTTGTTTCCCGACCCGGCAGCGCAGGTATGCAGCGCTTATTACGGTCACAGAAGACGTGGAAGCCAAGGCAACGGGCACAGCGTGAAGAGATACAGACATCGCGCTGATAAGGGCCGCGCATGCTCACATTCTACCTCTCTGAAATCGGGCGTCATCAGTAGGCGTCTCCCGCGCAGTCCGGAGCACGCCGCTCACGCGTTATAGACAAGCCTTTTGCCGACTGTACGTGTTTTTTTTTTGGCAATGTGTACTCCAAATGCCGCAAAATTTTCTCAAATTCTCAGAAGCGTCCTACTCCTTCCATATGCCGCTCCTAAACACGTTCGAAATCAGCATCGATTCATTCTGGAATGACAGTGCCCGACTTAGTAGCTTTTAAGAAACCCAAAACCACCGAGTGGTTCACGGCTAACACCATCAAACAAATATACAGAAGAAACTAAAAATAAGGTACGCCTATCTTTCAACAATTGTTCGCAAATCCGCCCACCGCGCATGCTTACCTTTCGTCGCAGTAGGTTCTCGGCAGGGTACTCCTTGCTGCTGACGCCGTCTCTGCCACAAACATCTCCGTCCAGTGGACAGACGCACTCCGAAGTGGAAGCGCAGCTTTCGTAGCACGGTTCACAGAAGGTGTGGCCACATAGGAGAGTGTAGGTCAATCTCGGAATGTTGCTACACGCACTGCAGATTCTGGCCGCAGGAATAGGATCCACGAACCTCAGGGGCTTCTTTTCCAGGTCTTCCGAATATCCAACCAGGGCGAACACCTGCCCGGCGTGAGCCATGTTCAAAGGTTTGCAGAGTTCGAGGGCACAGGCTGCCGCCCTGCTTCTTGCAATCCTGACGGAGCCCGCCGACAAACCCTGTCTTTCGAGTTCTGCAGCCGACGGGGGTTGTTTGCGTTCCCAGATAAGAGAACTGATATGCTCCAATGGCGGTATGGCGCACACACGGCGCCTGATAGATAGGAGGGATTCTTCCAAAACTGTCTGAACAATCGTGCATGACGTAACAAGCGCCCTCTCCGGTGCACTGATGTCAGCGTTCTCAGCGCTACTCGAGATAAAAGAGACTCATAAGTTCGCCTACTGCCATCGGCAATAGAGAGTTTTAGCTGATCGTTTTCGACGCTCCGCTCCGGTATCGGCGGCCCGCTCAGCGCAACCGGAGCCGTTCGCGGCCAAGCGCGCCACGCATGCGCAATGGCGCTTCCGCTTGCTATCGGAGCGGAGCGGACCGTGAAAGACGGTCAGCTAAAACTCCCCAATGTGAGCACATAGAGTTTCTTAGTAAATATATTGTATTGCAAGTATATTGTAAGTATGTTCTGTTGTATGTTTATTGTATATTGTAAGAAACTCTATGTTTGAGCACCGATATGTAAGGTACAGTGCAGCTACAGTGAATATTTGTTTATCTTAGTTCTTGTACTTCCGTCATCTTGAACGCAGGGTAGGTCACTAAGTACTACGGGCGTAGCAAGGGGGCTGTCAAAAAGCCCCCGAACGTTTAGAAGTGGCGTGTCCCCGCCTCCTTTCGGCTTTTATCCAGTAATTCTTTCTAGAAAATTCATCTATAAATTCAAGGGTAAAACGATAATAACATAACTAAAAGGGAATAAGGTAATGTTTGGGCAGAGACTAATTTTATATTTTTTACCGGCGGGTTATAGCCCCCAGCACCCCATTCCCCCCTGTTCCCCCCAATAAAAGTGGCTACGCGAGTGCTAATTAGATGTCTAGCTATTTCCAATATCGAAAATATCGGCCGAGTGCAATGCGGGAGTTTACGTATCATGGATGTTTGCCCATCCGAGGTGAATTTACGCCGATGCGGGCGAAGCGCTCTCCCTACGGGTCTTCTTTTTCGTAAATATTACACACTTCGGCAGAGAGTAGCAACAGCGACCGTGCCTTCGAGGTAATCCACTTGCAGTTGGTGTTACTTTGCTTACGGGAAACTCCGTTAGGATCGTTTCGAAGAAAAACAAACTGGCAACAACAGCAATACAGTTGTAAATGCAGCATGCTTGCAGAACTGATGCACGAAGTTTCACATCATGTGCATATGAACTCATGATATTTTCTCTTCGAGCAGGAATATACCGTCACCGAGCGTTCTCTATTTGATCACCGAAAAGCGGTTGTACACGTGGGACCTTTACTTCAATACACTGACATTATTGACGCCATAAACATGATTCAAAGCTTCTTTACGTAGGTCCCGCCATGCGTTCGGGGTCCACCAATTTTGTGTGAAGGCTATTTTTCAGGTAGAAATTCTGGAAACACCTTGTAGCGCCCCGCTCACCTTCACGCGTGTCCAAGGTCAAGCTCTACATATTTTTAAAGCTCTACAAAGGGCTCTACATATTTTTCAGTCAGAAATTGCCACCCCCTTCAACTCATTCTAATGCATGTTTATCTTAAGACTGTTCGGCTAATTTGTGCCGCTTCCACTTAAATTCTTTCACAAATTTTAAGATGGGCACATAAATTTGGAAACCTGCTGGAGAAGGGCAAGTGACTTCACTTGATCGTCTTCACCAAGTTTCCGATTAGGAGTGTTGCATGGCTGCATTCTAGCTTGGTTGCGTGCACAATTCGTCATCTCCGACTCTATATGGGGCAGAATGACGGAACACTCAGAGGTAGTTGTTCAAGGGCCACGTAACTATCCCAGCAGCGGCACGTGCTGTCTCCCAAAATTTCAGGAGGAAGCGTCATTTGCTGTTTGTGAACTATCTTACGTACAAAGGTGCTTGCGGCAGCTTTTTATTTAATTACTTTGTGCACTTCATAGATCCATTGGTGGACCAAATAACTCCACACCCCTTCAGTATGACCGATTTTTCAGGGTATGTATACCTTCATCACCACCTACAACCTCCGAAATTTTAGATGTTATGAAACTCGCACACATCGTGTACCTACTTTCATGTATTAGGGGTTAACGTGGCCATCTACTGTGCATATCTTCATAGAAGCTTTCCCGTACGGTAAAGCAGATGCTTAAAAATACTATTCGAATTCTCACAATAAATTATATTGTTACCATTTGCATTTGGGTCGAAGGACACGCAAACACAACTGAAGCCTCATTCACAGTAGTGGGTTTGCGGGCTATGAACAGGTCATCTGCGTTATATGCGAGGTTACAAGCACCGACACGCCAAGATATACATTTATGTTAAACAGTGTATATCCATTAGGGACCACCCGTTTCGATTTTTTCTCTTGGCGCTTATGCCAGCTTCCCTGAATGATCAGACCTCTTACCAGGCGGAGGAGCAACTGCAAATGTCATACCCCGTAGAATAAATAAGGAGAGCTTGCCTTGCAGTGACTATGGCTTCGATCGCATTGTTTAGCTGGGACTCGGAACCATAAAAACACGAGCAAATAATGCATTACGTCTTTCAAAACCACAGGGACGCACCCAGCCAAGCGGTGGAGCACTATGCAATACTACGCATCAAGAGAGGCTGCTGAAGAGCAACACGAAAGTCTGTCCCACTTACAGCACACGCAAAGCAGCGAATCGTTCTTCCATGGAGAACTACAAGAAGCACACAGTGCTCAAATAACTGAATGATTGGTCCAAATATGTGATAAAGGAACAGCGATGACGGCTGTGAAGCACTGGGCTGGGACAACAGCGCAGCCGGTCCACTGAGCGTGTTTCTAGGAAGCCCTTTAAAATAAAACTTGAATGAACCCCAGCCACATGTATCCGGGTCTTAATTGCTAGGCACCGAGGGGCACGTTAAGTGACAGATAATTGCTTAGCACAGTTCGGGAATTCGTTCAAATTCCCGCGTGTAGAGCCTATTGATAAACACCGTGACAGCCGATTTCTAGATTTACGTTTCAAACACCACCAGGCCGTGAGAGAGAGCCTAACATTTTTTCTACATCCGTCCTGAACGAAACCACGGGAATCATTGCATGATTTTGCTACCCTGGGAGTATGGTCTGTAGCAAAGACAAGAAAACATAGCGCCATATTCCGGTGGCCGTGAAACGAAAGCATACTCTGAGTGCTTCATAAAAATCGCATTTACTCCCATTCCGGTCAAAAAACTCTTTAGGCATGAGCAGTTTCCGTCCAGTTCGGGCATCTCGTGGCTTGAAAAGACATACAGAGAGTGAAGAAACTTGCATAACAATTTCACATACGCGGTTAGAAAAAGGTTGTCAATGGGCGAATCTAGTGTTATGAATGAGCCCGCCGCTGGGCTTTGCACAACACTCCTCGGCTGTGCGGCGAAGCCTCCAGTACGTACGCCTTTCAAGCAGGCCCCTCTCCCCCCCCCCCCCCCCCTTCCCCTGTCGGTGTCTCAGGCCTGCACGTCTCGACAAGCCTGGATCTCTGGCGCCTATCTATCGGCGCGATCAACCTACGATGGCGTGCCGACGCAACACGCAGAGGCCTGTCCCAAGGACACAGAGGCCCCGCGTCCGCAGCGGAGTCCTCTCTCCCCTCTCTCGGACTCAGCGTGCGCCGCTACTACCAGCCGCTCACGAACTCTGGAAAGAGTGTGGTGTGTGTGTTTGACGTTCGTGACGTGTGCACATTCTAGAGGGAACGCTTGTTTTGACCGTTGGTGTTTTGGGTATAAATACGACCCCCCAGAGCACTATATTTCATTCCTGTTTGAGCAGTGAATCAATGCTGTCACTCCGCTCGAGTCCTGTATTGTAACCTCACCCGTCGGGGCATTGTTCTTGTCTGGCTTCAGCCATCTCTCGCTATGAAGTAAACGAGTTACGTTTTGCCTACGGCTTCTGGACTTCTTCACGGCTGCAACATTGGCTGGCCGCTCGCTTCAAACCACGTATGTCGGAGCCACGTATGTCAAACCACGCTACCACACGCATGTCGGAGGCGACGGAGCTCGGCTCGGGTCGGCGATCGGTACCTGTCTGCACCCCCTCAACTCCAAGCGAAAACACATTCTCATGGGTGACTTTAACGCGCCACATACAGCGTGGGGATATTCAAAGAACACCAAAAAAGGTCAGCGCCTCCTGACGATGATTCAAAACCACCAGTACATTCTCCACAATGACCTGAAAGAGCCCACACGACTAGGCAACTCTGTGGAGAGAGATACAACCCCAGATCTCACGTTCTGCTCAAAAGGCATTGGCATACGATGGCAGCACACGCAAGAGTACCTTAACAGCGATCATGCAATTATCAGCCTAATAATCTCCACCACGCCACGACGCATAAAATGGAAAACTGCACGTATAACTGAGTGGGACAAGGTACGTGCCATGCGTACTGAAAAAACGTACGAGGATATCCAGATGTGGACTACCGATCTACTTAGAGATGTACAGAAGCATACCAAAAGTTTCACTCAATACGAAGACGAACCACCAATAGACAGACACTTAGCCCACTGCTGGGAAGCCCGTAACGGTCTTGTCAAGCAGTGGAAGCGATGCAAAACGAACCGCAATCTTAGGAAACGCATTTCAAAGCTAAGCAAACATATTCAAGAGTACACAACGCAAGCCTATACGGAAAAATGGCATCGAACTTGCGACCAACTTCACGGAACGATGGGTATGAAGAAAACTTGGTCGCTGCTCCGAGCCCTTATTAACCCAACCACCACCAAAACTTCAACCCTACAGAAAATACACCGGCTCATCCAAGAGTACGACGACCCCCAAGAACTTCTGAAAACCGTGAAAGAGACCTATATCCCGCCCCGTGTACAACCAAACTATAGGGAATACAGTGGCCCAAATAATCCCTGTATGGATACAGAGTTCAATCTTGCCGAGCTCAATGCAGCTATTAGCAAATGTGCGGGAAACAAAGCACCAGGACCAGACATGATGACGACACCCTGTTTACGTAATTTAGGGGATATGGACCGCTAGACACTTCTGGTAGAAATCAACCAAGTGTGGACGGAGAAAAAACCGCTGAATCCAGCCTGGAAAGAAGGACAAATGATCTTCATACCTAAACCAGGAAAAAGCATCGCTGCAAGCAATCTACGCCCTATAACGCTCACCTCAAACGTCGGTAAACTTATGGAACGTATGGTGCTACAGCGCTTGCACGATCACCTTGAAGAACTTGATGTCATTCCGTACAACATGCTGGGATTTAGACAACATCTGTCGACACAAGATGCCCTCCTAGCACTCCACAAAAAAGTTATGGCTGAACCAAGCTTGGCGCAACTCAAGGCCATACTCGCCGTTGACCTCAAGAAGGCATTTGATTGCGTGGACCACGATGCCATATTAGAGGAGTTGGCCGCCAGCAACTGTGGACCAAGCCTGTACAACTACGTCAGGGATTTCTTACGAGGACGCTCTCTCGTGATTTCCATAGGTGAACATGAGACACCACCGTTCCCCCATCCGCAACGAGGCATACCACAGGGTGCAGTACTATCTCCCACACTGTTCAACCTTGCAGCCCTTAAAACTCACAGGGCGCTAAAACAGGTGGAAGACATACATCACCTCATGTACGCAGATGACATCTCCATATGGATCAAGACAGGCTCCCCTGGACATATTCAAACACAACTACAAGAGGCCCTCAATAAAGTCCAAGAAGCAGCCGAAACAATTGGCCTGACATGCTCCACGGAAAAAACGGAACTACTCATGGTTACCAACAGAAGATGGATGCCACCCCCCATTCAGCTTACGCTACAGGGCACAGCCATCCCTACCCCGCCAACTATCAAGATTCTTGGCCAACACTTCCAGAAGGATGGCGGGGGCCACACCAAAGTAAACAGGATTATAAAGCAGGGAGAACAATTACTCCAACTTATGAAACGTGTCTCCAATAGGCAAAAAGGACTTAAAGAAGAAGACCTACTCCGACTTAAGGAAGCACTCATCACATCTCGCATAAGATATTCCATTCCTTATACAAACGTCAACAAGACCCAAATGCAGAAATTGGACACTCTACTACAAAAAGCCTCAAAGATATCTTTAGGACTACCGATAACCACCTGCAATAAGGTCATCGAGGACATGGGCACCACAGCCACCATTGAGGAAATTGTCTCAGTCCACAAACACAACTAACTTAGGAGACTGAGGCAAAGCAAGGCCGGAATTCAACTCCTGCAATCGATCGGCTATGATTCCCAAGCAACGGTGCACGACTACTGCAAGATAGAACCTATAGACAGACAGCAGTTAAATATAGAACCCATTCCCAGTAATATGGACGGCACTAGACACGCAGAGCGAAGAGCCATCAGGGCCAAATATTTCAATTAGAAACCGGAAAGAGAACCCCAGCAAATGCATGTATACACGGACGCGGCGGGAAAAGGCACCCCGTGGGCTGTCGCGTACTGGCCGGTGCTCAACAGATCCTATACAGAAGGGAACAAACAGTTCAACTCAGCAGAAGAAGCGGAACTATACGCCATTGGCAAAGCTGTTATCCACCTCTCCCAACCAGCCCGTCCACTAAATATCTATACCGACAACAAGAGGGCATGTCGACTCTTAGACTCCGGTCATATATCCCGCTCGGCGGCACACCTGTTCAAGCATATTCAAGGAACTGTGAAGCTGTACTGGATTCCTGACCACGCCGGGGTACTGGGAAACGAAAAGGCTAATCAGCTTGCCCGAGACGCATACATCCGGGCTCCCAGCAACGGCTGCCAAAGTCCGACCTCTCAGGAACCAACTCACCCGCAACTTCACCTTAAAGAATACAAAACAGCGAAACGACTACTCCCAGCTCCCCACCCTAACCTAACAAGACAGCAGCAAACCCTATTCCGACAAGCACAAGCCGGAACACTCGAAACACCTGCGAGGCTACATCTCATCAGATATGGCAAAACAACACCCTTACCATCATGTTCACAGTGCAAAATTACAAATACCCAAGACCACATTCTTTGGCAGTGCCCCCAATACATCCAAATTAGAAAACAATACACTAGAGAGTGGCTGACCTCACCTAGACGAGAAGAGGAGCAACGCGGCCTGATTGACTTCATTCAAGAAGCCGTCAGCAGAAGCCTGGACCGAGGCCTCTGAATCTCGCAGCGCTCCCTACAACTCCTCCTCACTTTCTACCTGTGAATAAAATATTCTCTCTCTCTCTCTCTCGGGTCGGCCCTCACGTACGTAACATCTGGTTGTCAGCGGTGGGATGACGACGTCGCAACAACTGGTTGGCAGCAGTCGGATAACAACTTCGTAACACCTGGAGCCAGCGGTGCGAGATCCAACACCACGGACGTCGAGGCGACTTCGGACTTCGCAGAATTCATGGCGGTCAATTGTGAGTGCGGGACTTTTCTTCACTGAATTTTACCAGGCTTCTGAGGATAGCTGGTAGGGTGTTGTGTTTTGTCGCTTGGGTTATTCGCGCAAAACCCTACAAGGTAGGAGAAGACATCGGTCTTTTTTTGGTCAACTTCGAGCGTACGTGCCAGAGGGCCCAGTTCAGCCCTCTGTTCTATGTTCAGCAGTAAACGTTTCCTTATGTCTCGCTTAGGAATTGTATTTATAGCTATGCCACTCTCGGCTAGGGTATTTAAAAGGCGGGCAGTACGGGATTGCAACCTTACAAACGGCACGAACCATGTACTCCTTCCCAATTACAAACGGCACGATTACAAACGGCACGAACCTTATACTCCTTCCCCTTATTTCGTGCGGTACGTCCAACGGTTTTCTTAAACTACATAGACTTAGATAAGGTGCAGCACTGTGTTGCAAGCTATTTTTATACTTTGTTAGAAGATTAAAGTTGTAGATGCATTGGACAGGAAGCAGATTATACTGAAGAAATAGTTCGTTGGTGTGAGAGTCATACGGTACAGTGGCGATATGTCGAATGGCCTTTTTCTGAAATAAATGCAGCTTATTGATATTTTTTGCGGAAGTGGTTAACCATACGCGGCTGCAGTAATTTATTTGAGCTGTGAATATAGCATGATAAAAAATAAGTTTAATATTTGATGGAACCACATGCCGTAACCTATAAAGCACCCCACACGCTCGAGATAAATTAGTGCAGACGTGATCGACATGGGCATCCCATTTTAAATGTTCATTAAAAACAATGCCTGATATTTTTATTTCACTAACTATACAAATCTTTTCAGATCCGATATACAAACTGAGGTTTCTGTTAACATATCTTTGAGCTGGTGAAAATAACACTGCTTTAGTTTTCTTAGTATTTATTTTTAACGAATTCGCTTTAGTCCATTTGTGAAGCTTTTGGAGGGTTATATTTGCTAAATGCAAAAGCTGAGTAGTATCACACGATTGAAAGAAAATGCTGCTATCATCTGCGTAAATAATAAAATGTGCAATGTCAGTAATTTCTACGATATCACTGATATAAATATTGAACAGGATTGGCCCTAGAAGACTGCCTTGCGGAACTCCAGCCCTTACTTCTTGTGAAGAAGAGTTGTGTTCCGTTATTGCTACGACTTGTTGCCGGTTACTTAACTATGATTGCAAAAGAGTAAAGGAAAGTCCCCGGAATCCATAATGTTGTAATTTTTTAGGCAATGTTAAATGACTAATTCTATAAAATGCTTCGGAAAAGTCTATAAATATACCTAAAGTTACCTTCTTTTCTTCAAATCCCTCGATTATTAATTCTTTTTGCGTTAGTAAAGCTAATTTTGTTGACATGTGTTTACGAAAACTGAACTGTTTTGATGATATATTAGAGTGTTTGTCGCAGAAGGACACAAGGCGTTTCGCGATTACTTTATCTAGCCCTTTTGAAACAACTGGGAGTACAGAAACCGGTCTATAATTGTAAAAATTGTTTTTTCCCCGGATTTAAACAGTAGCGTAACCTTAGCTTGCTGCATTTTTTTGGAAAAACACCAGTAGTAAGGCATAAGATAAATATATGGCTAAGCGGCGATACAAGAAGGTTCAATACAAACTTAATAGGCCCAATCTGAAGCCCATCAATGTCTATGGCCTTGCTATTTTTTAGTGACAAGAAAATCGAACATATTTCTTGAGGCGTTACCGGAGAAAAAAAAGGCTGTGTGGGGGTTAGAATCCTTTAGGAAGCTCATAGCGCTTTCATTGTGGGAGCATTGCACAAGATTCGTTAAATAGTGATTATACTTGATTGCCAGTTCTTGACCCTTGAGTGGTTTATTATCTACTGTCAATTCAAAGTCGTCGTTACGGGGGGTAAGTGGGTGCAAAAGTTTATTCAATTACCGCCATATGACACCATGCCGGGAGGAAGCCTCGGAAAAAAATTACGCCCACCTCCCCTCGCGGGAACCCAGTGTAGAAGCAACGCATCGTGGGTGTCCCTCGGTGTTTCCGTTGGGTTGATTCTCCCATCGCATGAAACGTGCCATGAACGCGTACGATGCATTTCCGTCTACTACGGGGTTCCCGCATCCCGTGCACGTCGCTTTGCAACCTCATCGTCGGTGGTGCTAGCAGTTCTGTTATTGGGCTGGCCGGTGCTTGTTGCGGTTGCGCCGACCATCGCGATAGCAGGCTTGTCAGTCCCCATTCAAAGCAGCGTTGGACATCGGAGCACCGGCGCTGGAACGACGGAGCGGAGCGGCGCAGGTACCGCGTTGTATACCGCCGCATAACGGTGAGGGGAATGAGAGAGAGCAGCGCATGCGCATGCGTTAACCGAGCGCTAGCGCGCGCCGACGCACAGCTGGCATTGCGAGGAGCGAGCGCTAACCCTCAGATAACGCTGCGGTGAGAGCGGCGGAGAGCGCATGCGCAGCTGTCGCGGACAACGACGACGCCGGGTGGATGGAGGGATGGACAAGGCGGGTGAATGAGATGCGTCGCATCTATGAGAAGCCTCATTTCCTGTCAGACCCCAGTGTGCTGGTTCCCCGTTATTTGAACTTTTATTATATTTTTCGCTTTCGCGAGTATGTTCGTGGTTCGATGCGATACCCTACCCTTTGAAAAATTTCTAACTGCCGATTTCCAATCACTAACAATTATTTTTGCGCTGGTGTTGGATATGGCCACTGCAATGGCCGCCTCCTCACCCTCCGTAGGTAGCACCGTAGCGAGCGAAGCGGCAGTGAGTAATTGTCCCTGACGATCGACTATCGCTACCGTCATGGCGTCGCGGGTACGATATTAGGCTGCATCAACGTAGACCACGTCCTCTGATGTTTCAAATCGTTTGTCTAACGCGCGTGCTCGTTCCCGTCTGCGCTCGACGTTATGCACAGGATTCATGTTTTTAGGGAGTGGGGGAACGTAGAGGTGCGCTAGCCATTCATGGGGGGATCTCCTCTTTCGGGCCCGCCTGTGTTTCGTATGCTATTCCTAGCGAACGAAGAATGTGTCTTCCGGTCTGGCTCTGGGATAGTCTTTCGTAATGGGCCGTTCTCTGTGCCTTTACCAATTCGTCGAGCGTGTTGTGAACGCCCAACGCTTAAAAACGATCATTTGCAGTTCTGAATGGAAGGCCGATCGCTTGTTTGAACGTCTTTTTGATTAGACCATTGATTTTTAGTTTCTCGTCCGCTTTGGGATTGAATAAGGGAGCAACATAAGTAATTTTGCTTAGCTTTCTTCTTTCATGCCTCTGTTCCTGCTTGCTACCCGTGCAATCAATCGCATGGTTAGTTGCGTACCTTTTCTCTAATTGTTTAATGGTTTCCTTATTGTGGCCATTATCTTGAATTTTAAGGCCAAGGACTTGGGCACTGGCCACTGTAGGATTGAGTTGGTTGGTTGCCCGCGTAGAGCTCGATGTTAGGTGTAGCAGGGTCCCGTTTGCGTCCTCTGCTAGTGGGTCTGCATATTAAGAATTCGGATTTTTTGGGTGAGCACTCGAGGCCTCGAGGGCGGACATAATCGATTATCGCATCTATTCCGCTCTGTAGAAAAATATTTTGTACCAAATGCTCATTCCCAGTAGAATTTGGTATGATGCCGTACTGTTTAAATCCCATCAGAACACTTCGAGCCTCACAAGCAGCTGGTCTCTTTAACGTAACCGTGATATTGCAGGTCGTCCGGCTCAATGTTGGTTTTATGAAAGCGTATTGGTGTATTGCTACCCTATATTGGTCTCGAATAAGAAATCTCCGCGTCAGACGCACCTGGCTTCTTGCAAAGCAGCCGCCTTTGTCTCATGTCTTGTTCTGAAAGCTGCGGAGCTTCAGTTGTTTTGTAAACGGCCATTTAATATATTCATCATTTTTGCCATGGGGCAATTTTACGTACACGCTGTCCCCACCAATCTCTGAGTTCTCGAAAAGGTTACGCAGCCAAAACGCTCCTGGCATGGTTCGCGATAGATTTGAGAACATCTCTAAACGTTGCCGGACCGTCCTTCAGATCCCTCGACGCAGGAATTGGGTCCACGCTCTTGGTGCGTGCCCTCTGAAGGCACAGCTGTATATTGAAATATAGGAAACTCATAGGCTGCAATGATCCCTGTTCAACGAACCACAGAAATGGAGGCTGTGTGCTGTGACCGCACTCGTTGTACGCCTGTCTAAGCTCGACGACGACCGAGTTTCGGACGACGACAGCGGACGCATTCGTTCTTGTGCTGGAATAAGTGAGCTGATTTGCTTAGACGATCGCACAGTGCGCAGCCAACGCCTCCTAGACATAACTGGCAGGCGTTGGTTGAATGCCTCCGCAATAAAGTGGTAAAAACTATGCGCTGGTACCTTACCTTTAAGGTAGGAAATGTAAAAGCGTCCCTTCCTTTATACAGAACTAGTCAGCTGTAATTCCGTCAGCGGGAACATACTGCAGTGGGGGAGTTGAAAAGCCATATTTTTAAAATTCTGGCCCATTCCAGCTAAACTTCCGTCAATAGTTCTCAGAAAGCTCTTCTAATGTGTTCGTTATTCGGTCATCGTTGCACACTTCCCAAGACAGTCGTAGCAGAGAGCTTCGGTGTAAACTTCGGTCAACCATTATTGATTCACTAATGATTGGCACCCCCGGAATTCGTTCTCAGAAAGAGAGCTTAAGGGGGCAGGCAACGAAAGCAAGACCGTAAAAAATGCGGCATGCGCGAACAGCTGATCTTCCTTAATCGACGTCATGTACATACGGGCTTATTTTATTGTCTGTCTGCGGTGGACTTGACCTGGCCGCTTTGCTCTAAATGTTAGAACAATCTGGTGCGCATGAACACAGAATTTATGGAGGCCACACTGAACGGTTACTACCCTTGAATGTTCAGCAACCTCACCCGCCGCGGTGGCTCAGTGGCTAAGGCGTTGCGCTGCTGAGCACGAGGACGCGGGTTCGATTCCCGGCCGCGGCGGCCGCTTTTCTGATGGAGGCGAAAAGCAAAAACGCCCGCGTGTACGAGATTTCGGCGCACGTTAAAGATCCCCAGGCGGTCAAAATTAATCCGGAGCCCTCCACTACGGCGCGCCTCATCGCCTGCGTTGCGTCGGCGCGTTAAACCCTACAATCAGTCAGCAACCTCTTATGCAGCGATGGAAAACTAAGCGGAAAGTCAGGGAAGCGCCTACTGATGCTGAGTATACTGACACCGGTTGTCTTCCTTGTGCATATTTTTGTAGGATTTCCCATGAACTAGCAAACACGCTAAAAAATTTTATTGTTGGCAGTTTTTTATTGTTTCTTTAGAAAAGTGGTGTAAATGTAATCTATTGTATCAATTCAGTTCCTTTTATAAGACCCATTATGAATTTTTACGCAAATTCAGCGTAATACACGGATCATAAGTTTTCACAATATTTTATTAATGTGTCCATCGTTGTTTTCCGGAATTTTTATTTTGTCTTTCTGTATTCCGTCGAGGTGTACAATAATTAAACAAATCGCACATTTCCACACCTCTTGCGGCGTTTAGGGCAGCGTTTACTCCTTAACTCAGTGTAGGGTTTGGTCCATTGACCAAAGCAGAACACATGTGTAAAACGCACCTAGATTTTCGCTCTTACATCGCGGATAATATGCCCAATCTTTCTTTTAATTTTCAAATCTCTCTAAATAATCGTAATTTGCTTAGTACGCTTATCAAACACTGTACAGGCCTTCTACAAGGACCGTAGGGAGCCCGAAAATATGCATTCAACAATTCCTCCCAAAGCGCGTAATTAACGCAGTACGTGTGATACCTCCACGAGACTTCATCATTGAAACCCGCTACACTTCGTGGAAACTGAAACCGTTTGCTGAGTTTAGTTCACACAGGGCATTGGAAACCTACCGAACAGCGCTTTCGGTCCCTTGTGGTCGCGTTAACGTTTCCTACGTGAAAAGCGGGAGAAGCTGTAAAAATGGCATACCAGTGAACTGGTCCACACTAAAACCTCAGCTTACGAAGCTAGCAAGAGTAAGAACCGTTAACCGTGGTAATCTCAACCACGTTCGAATAACTCATTAACACATTCCTGTTTTCTGTGCCTCTGCCAGCAAGACGAATATAGCGTGAATACAGGGGGGGGGGGGCAGTACTATCTCGCGTTTAATCACGTTTCTTAAGCTGGCCTATCAGGGTTTCTGCGCTTCCATCGCTCGATTGCACTGCTTCCAGCTAAGATAGGTTGATTGATTGTAGGGTTTAACGCGCCGACGCAACGCAGGCGATGAGGCGCGCCGTAGTGGAGGGCTCCGGATTAATTTTGACCACCTGGGGATCTTTAACGTGCGCCGAAATCTCGCACACAGCTAAGATAGGTCAAAACAAATGCTGGTCACGCAAGAAACGCAACAAACACGCACAAGCACGAATGCGCGACAGGCACGCGGACACAGACATGCGTACGTGTTACTCACAGTTATTCCCCTTGCCAAACAGTTCTTAATTACTTAAGAAGGATTGCTAAACACTTCGTGTGCGCGCTTATTTTTTTGCTTGCGAATATTCCTGTTAGAAACGAACGCGCAGATACACTGCAATTTCACCGTTTGTCTGTGGTCCATGCGAGGATATCGTCGTTTAAGGTGGCCGCACCAAAAGCCTCGCGTTTCCCAGCCTTAGTTCGTCCCAGCCCTCAATGCAATTGCAAAACATCAAACTTGGAGTTTATTATCAGCATACACATCGCAAGCAACCGCTTAATTTTTTCGTTTCTTTTCGTTCTGAATGCGAAGCTCCCGCATGCTCAGGAAAGAAGAAATCACACCCAAGAGAGCATTTCAAACCACGAATTTTATTTTGTGCAAGTCGGACTGAAGCAGTTTTCTGAATCACAAAGTACTTTGTCTTTGAGTGTGTAAAATTTGGGCAGTTCGCTGTTTGTGCCATTGGATTGTGCAAACGTATGCTTAACACTTTTTCTATACATGGTAAAGTTTCTAAAGGTACTGTGAATGGGCGAATTTTTCGCTCTCAGCAGGACTTGATAAGCTGTACTAGTTGCGATACTATCAAATGAGCACTTCCAACCTTATCAGTAGCTGATCACCTGTTACGTAACCATCCCGTTCAATGTTGCTCGACTGAACCCTGGTGGTATCAAAACGGGCGGTTTGGTTGCTGCCCTGGATTGGTCTAGACAGAAACTTATTATTTTCCTCACACAAATATGGCTTCCCGCTATGATGGCTTTCTTGTCGCGTCTCGGGGTGGATGATGCTGAGCTTCAATTCGTTCGTAAATGGCCAGTCAATAAAGTCGTCCTCTCTACCCTCGTGCAACTGAATGATCAGAAATATGTTCACGTTGTCCCCCTCTTTTTTGAACTCAATTCCCCAAGACATTAGGTAACGCCGCAGGTATACTCTCTCGCTCCAGCTATTACACCAACCATCTTGCAGTGCCTTTTCTTTGAACCCCGCATACCCCGTAATAACTCGCTGATGGGTTTTTGAATCACTTGGAACCGGCGCCACTGCCAATGCTAGGGCAGTAGACAACGATTCAACTTTTGCAGCGTAAAAGACTTTCATTTCAGCCAATGCACCACCTAAGCCTGGTCCAAAATGCCTTGTCACTAAATCTTTCAAGTGATAACCGTTGTCGACAATTTCAACAAGTTGGTCACTCTGATAATCACTTTTCAGAGACAGTTGATCGAGCTTGACATCCAGTTCGCGTACTCTCTGTTCAACCTTGTTTTCGAACATTTCCAAATGTGTCCTTTCGTTGTCATCTGCCCTCGCGAGTGCTTCGGGCGCCGCATTCAATAGAAGTGATGTACATCTGGACCTCAGGTGTGCGCACACGTCACGGCTCAGCACCGTCGCAAAGCATGAGGGGCAGCGGGTCACGTGGTAGCCGCAATCGTGGTGAAAGTGCTCGGCGACCTGTGAAGCCGGAAGGACGACACCGCAGCCGTTGCTTTCGTTCCAGCAGAGCACCTACGTGAAGGAGAGAAAAAAAAAACAGCGAGAAAACAGGAAAACGACACTAAGTTTTTCGCATATGATGTCCCTTTTTTTGAAGACCTAACACCCCTGCCACACGCGCAAGAAAAATGACATTAAGAGCTTTATACGTTAAGTTTTAATGTCATTATTTCGCTGCTACACGCAAAAAATGTAATTCCATTCGCTTTAATGTCATTTTTAGTTTAGGGAGTTCAGCACAACTCATTTGCATTCCCGAACTCCTTAAATCTCCTACTTTCCAACGAGAAGGGCACCAGAATGGACGAACGAAACTCTCAATACCAGAGTGTTGATGCGGAAACGTAGCTGAACTTCAGAATCAGACGATTGTTTGTGGCCTTTTGGTGGCGAAGTTCTGAAGAAGACCAAGTTCACTAAAACAGCGAAAAATGGCAAAACGTCGTGTTACCCCTCGTTTTGAATATTTCAAATTTTTCTAACCCTGACAGGCGACGACAGCTGCTTAATCCTTTTTTAGAAGGCTCACATCATTTTTCAGAAAACAGTATTTCTCATAATGCTTTGTTTCACAGAGCACATTTTAAAGCCTTGTAAGACACTTTTATCCACGTTAAAAACTTCTAAAATATGAGCGCTTTTCTCCTGTTGGTCATTATTCAACACCACGCCTAACACATTTATTGCCTTTGCATTGCCACGTGTAGCACGGCCCGCCCAAGTAATATCTTTCGGTATCTGGCCTTAAACACTAATTTCATTTTTCGTGTACGTGTGGCACGGGTATAACTTTCAATAACTTATTTTTACGCAAAGATCACGCGTGTCCCTGTGCCCTCTGCTTGTGTTTGACTGCCAACGATGCCTTGTTTTCTAATCCAGTTATTAAGGTTGACATTTCCCTTTGCCATTTCCATTCAAATTTTTCTGCTTCGTTCAAACCCTGTACACAAAGCACCCACAGACTGCTAGCTAGCCGATTGCGGAGAAATTTTTTTGCTTTTGTCGCTGGCTGTGGTATGCACATATACACATGCGGTACCAGTGTGTAGATGCGGAACTTTCTGACGGTCATCCACACGCACCTTTGATTCTGCTTGTAGCGAAAGGCGGAAAATTTGAAAAAAAAATCGAGACTGAAACAACGCCTGCCGCTTTTGGTAACACCAGTTTTTTTTAATGTTCGCCAGCTGAAGATTGCCTATGAGAAAATGTCACGAACTCTTCAAAAGTCTCTGTATCCAATCTCACTCGGGATTATCCTTTCTGTTACAACTGCTTTGGATGTGTCGAGGTCCCGGTTAGTGAGCACCATACCACTGAGAAGGAATGGTGTCATCCACCCAGTCCGATCTTTTGGAGGTGACGGAACTCCAAGAAGAGACCTTCTTCCAAAACAAGATGAGCACCCCTCTAGTGAGCGCCCTCTGCCGGGGTCGAACTGACACTTGGTGACTCTATGGGACCACTGGCTGCAAATTACCGGTCGGTACAAAGAGTCTGTTGATGTGACCCACGGCAAGCAATGTATCCTCAGGTTCAGAAGGGAATGGAGCATCACACTAACGCACTAGCCACGGAGGGTTGGCGTGATGTGCGCAAAACCATAAATGGCGCACACACAAGCCAAATGTACTGCGCTTTCTTGGCTGGGCGTACATTCGATGCGTTCCGTAACATCGCAAACAAATAACGGCGCCGCGAGGGTCACACTCCACCAAGTTATAAGGTTAAACGAGGTATCTGCAGAAGCCTCTATCGCCTTCGTCCATCAGACTTCTCACGCGTCTAGAACCACGCACACTCGGGACGATACGTCTGCCGACGAGGAAGCTTACGAAGTCCTCCAGGTAAGGACTGAATTACAGCATACAATAGAGCGCGCTAACACTGGTAGCAGGCAAACGGCTGACGATCTCATTTTCGCCCATCCGTGAAACCTCCAGACTAACCGCAAACAAGTAGTTCTTCATGAAACCGAACCAAACTAGGACAGTGGAGAGGTACGCACCATCTCGAAGTCCTCGGTCATAAAACCAACGTGCTCAACCTAAGCAAGCTGCCTCACTTTCGGCCCAAGTTTCGACCAATTCGCCTCGTCATCGTGCGTGTCAAGAATCATGAACATCATAATAAACTTGGTATCCGTGAGAATACCAGCCATTGCCACCGACAAAGTACAGTCGGCAAATGGGTTGTCTATAACGCTCGAGCGGCGTGCTCCGGACTGCGCGGGATACTCCTAGTGATATAGGTAGAATGTGAGCATGCGCGACCTGCACCAGCGCGATGGCTGTTTTCCTTGTCGTTGTGCCCGTCATCTTGGCTTCCACACTTTCTATTACCGTAATAAGCGCATGCCTGCGCTACCGGGCAGGGAAAAAATTACGCCCACCTCCCCTCGCGGAAACCCTGGTGTGATGCGACGCTGAAGGGCGTTTCCGTTGGGTGTTTCCGTTGGGTCGATTAGTCGAATTGCGTGAAACGCGTAGTGAACGTGAATTTGCGTCTTCATTCACATCGTTGGCTTCCACGCGAGGGAAAGCGGACGAAATTTGTTTCACGTTTGACCATGCATACATGCAAATGAGAGTAGTTGTTTAGGTGGCATGTTGCTGGTATTGAATCGCGGCATGCCATTCACTCAAGGAACCGTCGCAGCAGGCAATCGTCGGGTACTGCGAGAGAGAAAACGCAAGCGCAAGTGCGGACGACCGTCGACCGAAAGACTGCCGGAGCGCGGTACTCAGCTTATATATGTGCAGCGCGCCCGAAGGAGAGGATACGGCTGAGAGAGAGTACTGCACATGCGCAGGCCGCGCACAGCGCCGAGCGCAGCACCGGGCGCAGCGCCGCGCGCGGCCGCAGATGTTTGGGAGAGAGTGTTCGCTATCGGAGTGAAGAGAGGAGGCGAGTGGAGGGGAGAGGAGCAGCTGTGCGGACAACGACGGACGCAGGAAGGACAGGGCCGCCGGCAAAAGATGCTCCTCTCAGCGTCGCATCTAAAAAAAGCTGAGATTACCCACCTTAGCGCGCGCTGTGCAAGTTTTTCCGCCTCCTTGGCGCACAGCTGTTCATTGCGTCATCGTGATGCCAATACGCTGCATGAGTACCGCATGCACCACTATCCGGTTTCTGCGCTCGGCTTCGCATGTCACTGCTGACGGGCTATCGCCACGATGCTCAACGCACTGTACAAGCGATTGCGGACCGACATCTATTGACTCAACACCAGCAGCGGGCCGTTTTCGGTGATGGTTGTTCGTTTTCTCGCATACAGAAAAAGAAAACTGCCTAAATTGCATTGGGCGCCGCGAAAATGTACCATTGCACGTAATTAAACGCAGCCAACGCTGTTCTAATAATCACTTATGTGCACAATTGTTCCCAACCAGCCAGCGCAGGCAGCGCTTCTCACGGCGAAACAAGGCGCGGAAGCCAAGACGACGGGCGCAGCGACAAGGAAAATAGCCATCGCGCTGATGCGGGTCGGCATGCTCACATTCTACCGGTCTCAAACCAGGCGTTATCACTATTGTCTCCCGCGCACCCCGAAGCACGCTGCTCGCGAGTTATAGACAAGCGTTTTGCCGACTGTACTACTTCCACTCTGGAGACAAAACGCAAGACGTGCTTGTGTTTGACAATAATTTTAACTATAGCCTAGTGCTGCGGTTGATATTGCGTTAGAAAGGCGTTAAGCTCTGTTCCGCATGTCCCGGCAAAACCTGTCAGCTTCGCATAAGCAGTTGGAGCATTTTAGCAGCCGTGTTGGAAGGCCGCACGTATCAAACCGGGTTGGCCAACCGACCAGCACATCACATCAGAAGGACGTCGGAGTGCCTTGATCAAGGCTCGCTTATTGCGCTAACGGTCTTGAACCCTGCCATACGAGGCCTTCCGTGAACGTTGGAAGTATGTAGTAGTTGCCTTTAGTAGGCCATTTCTGGGGACGGCGTCACCGCGCGGCACATCAAGCTACACCTGAGGTTCGAGACGCATCGACCTAAAGGCCTCGGCATTAATTTCGACGACACAGGGTCTTCGACGGTATCCGTTGCAGATCGCGGCCTCATGCAGCGAAATCTTGACACACAAGCGTTTCCGATTTCCGCCTCAACAAGAAAAGCGTCCGCGGCGGCAAGGATCAAACGGGAATCCTTGCGCTCAGCAGCACAACGCCTTAGCAAGCCAGCCACCCCGGCGGGTTCGAGGCCAATTTCAGTAATTTTAACCACGTCCTCTCGCGATGATACATGAACGTGTACCTGCAATATGATAAGCCAGTTGAATTGAATAACTGACGCTCGTCCTTCTACTCCTGCCTCACAACGCTCGCTGTGCTGATGTCTTTGAGTTCCAGCGGCTAAAACGCCTGCGAAAGACAACCGCCATAAAGGAAACCTCAAATTTTCGGCAGGTAATTACAACTCGCGGAAGACAGAAGGCAAACTTGCATTATTTTACAAAAACACAAAATTTATGCGAGGCGTGTAATCTGGGGCGTTATTAACGCCGGTGGTAAGAAGTATAAGCTAAATGATTCATTGGCATGTGTAAACGCCTTATCCTTTCTACAATTTCTCGGAATGGCATGTGAATACGCACCAGCTGCTTAACTTCGGCACGTTGCAAGACAGCATCAAGTCAGTAAGGATAAACAGCGAAAGCGACTAGGCTCCACGCATCGTGGATATGAATAAGTTCGCTTTCGACGCCCCAAACAAAGGTACAAATTCGAAAAAAAGGCATTTATACATAAGGCACACCTATCTCCAAACTGTCGAGTGTAAACCCGCCCGATATGCTTACTTTTCGTAGCAGGAGGTTTTCGGCTGGATATTCCTTTCTGGTGACATCAGCTGGTGCACAAACCTCACCATCCAGTGGACAGGCACACTCAGACGTGGTCGCGCAGTTCTCGTAGCATGGTTCACATAGGAAGTGCCCACATAGGAGAGAATACGTCATTCTCGGAACGATGCCACACGCACTGCACACTCTGGACGGAGGGAGGGGCGCCACGAACTTGAGGGGCCTTCTTTCGAGGTCGTTCGAATACCCGACTAGTGCGAACTCCTGTCGGGCATGAGCCATAGTCAACTACGTGCACAGTCGGTGGGCACAGGCTGGCACCCTGCTTCTTGTAGCACTGTGACCTCGACGACAATCGCTTTTTTCTAGGTCTGGAGGCGACGTGGGTTCCTTGTTTTCCGATGTGAGCGACCAAATCCGTTCCGTCGCGGTATGGTACGCAGACAACGCCCGCTAGATATGATGAAGTGTAGGCCACATTTTGATAAGAATAGCATTGTAGACCGACACGAGGATGACCTATCAAGAGAAATCACCGAGGCCGACCAGATAGTTTATTTGGAAGACAAATGTGTTAGCACAGCTTCTATAATAGCATTGACAAAAAAAGAACTGCAATTCTCACCCAGTCATTAGATTTTACCTTGCAAAACTTCCTTTGTAACGCGGGCGTTTGAACTGTTATCCTTCACTTTTCTTGTTTTTTCTTTTTGCTTGTGTTCCTCCCCTTGCCTTCTTTTCTTCATTCGCTGTGTGTCCCGTATCTTCCCGTATAAAATGGGACATCATAGTGAAAATAAAACCAGTTGATAGTAGCGCCGTGTCCCGTCCACTTCGTTCGTCCTTGTTCCTTTCGTGCTTACTTACATGATCAATGGCCAACTCGCCCAAGAAACCACTCTTATGATGAAGGATTCTGAAAAAGTGTCTGTGCGCATGACGCCACCACAGCCCTTTCCGATGCACTGCTCTTAGCTTTTTCAACGCTGTTCGAGGTAAAAGCGGCTGATATGTTCACAGACTTCCCTCGGCAATGTGTGCACCCCAACCGGCTTCATAGGCCAGTTGCGCTGCTGCTTGCTCCGCAAGCAGCAGCGCCGTGTTCCATATCCTGGTGGTTCGGGGGTCACCTCTGTTGCGAAAGATGCCACGCATATTAGGGGCTTGGTTCGTAGCCTTATTATTACGTAAGTGTCGGCGCTCTGTCCCAGACACCAACAGCCGAGATTATCACTAGTCACGCATTGGCGCCCACACAAAGAAGGTATCTAAGGTAACGTAATGATAACAAGGCCGAGAAGAACGAACAGCTTAAGTGGCGCTGACGAAAATACGCAAGTCGCTGCTATTGTAGCCGGCCAGTCAGATTGCAGGTAATACAAAGGGCATGGAGGAACCGATGCATTCATCAAGGCCGTTTTTCTTTCCCCCGTGTCTCAGTGTCAGCCGCATAGATTGTTGGCACGGCATGCTGCAGGCAGTGGGTGATAACCACTGCTCGAGAAATCGCCGCTACTTTATCGATGCCCTAGCGTGCGCTGCCGACAACTTTAGTAGGAAAAGTGCTGCGCTCACAGCGGCCTCTGTGCGGTGCAACTTGCCTATAGATAGCAACCTCCCCATCGCCGCCGGCGACAATGACAGGCAGCACGACAAATCATTGCCGTGTAGTCCGGAGAGCGCGTTCCGTCAGGTGGGGCTAAGTTTAATCCTGAAACTCGCGAGTTTCGCTCCGCTTGCCGTGGGGACTGCGACTGCTCGCAATAAAATATAGCGGTCGTACCAATCAATGCCGATTATACGGATCATTACCTATAATGCCGGCCAGGAACGAGAATTTACGGTTAAATCTAGAACCGTTTCTTCGATTTGAAAAACGAAAACGTGCGCAAGTAAACCACACTGCTACTATTTGCGAGTGCTCGATTAGCATTCTTTATTTTCGAACCTTTTCTTCATTACGGGCGGAGCCCCTTAGGGTCTGGGGCTGTAGACATCTCCTGTCGTCGTCGGCGTCGTCGTAATCGTCGTTCGTTTCATGTAGTCACGGTAATAAAACACCGGGAAGCCCGTTTACGGGACCGCCGCTAAAGGGCCGAACGGAGCTGGTCGACCTCACCATGGCTCCGTAGTTTTTGTTTCAACTAGTGGCCGTTTTATTTGTCAATGACGCTTGTTCTTTACTCGTTCGCGCCGTGAACGTGTTCCGCACTTTTGGGGACCAACATCTGGACCCTACAACCATTGGACTGCGAGATATCACCTCCTTTTGGTGACCACCCCCCGGAGCCGCGTCGCTAAGCCTGAGCGAGGCAGCGCTGACGCCGAGTCGCTCCCCGGCATGGAGAAACAGCTGGGTGCTAAGACTGCTGGTGCAGCTGGTGCCGTAGCTGCCATCACCTCTTCTCCTGAGCAACGCGCGGCCGGCGTTTCCACCCAGCGTGTCGGTGCCACCGTGAAGATGGTCACCGTGGTCGAAGGCGAAGCCATCTCTCCCCAAGTACATGCTGACCCCGACAGGATGGCTACCTTTCTACCGCCGAGCCTTCGGTCGCGCCCAGCAAAGTCACCTAGCCCCCGTCACCGCTACCGGTTCAGCCCACCAAGGTACGGCATCGGCATCCTCAGCACCGTCCGCCGTGTCGTCTCGTACTGGCGCAATGTCCGGAACTCCGCCGCCGCCTAAAACCATGCCGAAATATCAACCGGCTCCTCTTCCCAAAGACGACATAAAAATTGTCATCCGCCCTAGAGATGGGCTCAACGTCGCCAATCACTCGGGGACGACCCTCTTCAACGCCCTACGGCAGACCGCTGGTCTTACGCTTGAGGACACTCGGGGCGAACACCTCAGCGTGAACCTGGTGCAGAACCTTCTCGTCCTGAGCTTTCCGAACCCCGACAGAGCGGAAAAGTACGCTCACATCACCTCCCTCACCTTGGAAAACGCAGCGTTTTCCGCTCGTGGCTACATTGCTCGTCCAGAGAACACTGTCAAGGGAGTGATGCACGGCATCCCGCCTAACCACTCTGCCGCAGACATCCACGCTGCAGTGGTGCAGCCTTGCAACCCCACCGCTCTGCACGCTCGCCGGATGGGCCAGACCAACACGGTGCTCGATCTCTTTTTCGGGCAGCCGGGTACCCCACTATATCGATTACGAAGGTACCGAGACTCGGTGCTACATCCACAAGCTAAAACACGAGGTTTGTTCGGCCTGTGGCAAGCTGGGCCATCGAGCCGATGTGTGCCCGTATCCTGACAGAGCTTACTGCGCTGCCTGCGGCCTGGCCAACCCCATGGAAGAACATGAGTGCATCATCAAGTGCGCACTCTGCGGCATAGCTCATCCAACTGGAGATGCAGTCTGCCAGCAGAGGTACCGCACCCCCTTCGTTCTTCGACAGCGACAGCAACGGAGGGCCCGCAGCCGAAGCCGCAATCGCAAGGGCGACCCCCACCACAACCGTGATCGAATTGGCTCCTTCCCAAGGCTCCCAAGTGACTCATCTGTGCCTCAAAGCAAGCCTACCACCCAGTCGACTGTGCAGCGGCGTCGATCCCGGTCGAACTCCAAGCGCCATGGTTCCCAGCCACCCCCTCCGGCTACGGGTGCATCCAGTGGCCAGCGACCGTCGTCTCAGGTGAGCTGGGCAGCAGTAGTCTCCCCTAACCATGACCAGCCTTCCCGCTCCCCTGCTTTGCCAGTCCGTCATAGCTCATCCAACCCACACCCTCCGCCACCCCCTCCTAGCTCAGAACTTGCCTACCTTCGCACGTTGTTTGAGAGTGGGGTCGCCGCTCAACGTCAGCTTCAGGCCGACGTAAAACAATTGCAACCGGCCATCCGTACTCCTCCCGCCTCCCCCCTCCCAATGCTCCTCTCAACTCACTGCTCCCACTGTAATGAGCGCATCTTAGCCTCCCCTCCCGCACCCCCTAAGCGTCGATCTGGTGACACCACCACTGAAACTTACTCAACGGTATCCGATCTTCGGGCTCTTGAGGAAAAATTTGATGCTGCCAACACTGCCCGTTGTAAGGAGCTTACTGCGCTCGCCAGTCAATTCGCGGACATTAAAGCATCCATTGCCACCACCCAAAGTATGATTGACCACCCTGAACACGCAGTTAGCCAATGCCCTTCCCAAAGACGCACCTGTCCGCACCAAAACTGCAGCCCCAGGCCCTACGCGTCACACTCCGTACACTGCATTCCAATCACCTTAGTTTCTGTTAATAATGGGGACTATTCTGCAGTTTCATCCTCCCCGGCTACCCCCTCGCCCTCCAAGCCCGTTTAGGGTCTGGCAGTGGAATTGTCGCGGTTTTCGGTCGAAGCACGGCAATCTCCAACAGCTTCTTAATCATTTGCGCCACCGATCCCTCCCAACCCCTGACGTGATTGCCCTGCAAGAGACAGAGGTCCCTGCAAAGTTACCCGGCTATCGAGCTTTTCACTGCCAAGTCACAGAAACAGATGCCCGAGCATGGAGATGTGTGACTACCCTGGTGCGGACGTAACATCCCGGCTATGCCAAGAAAACCTCCAGGCTTTGGGCTCGGAACATGTTTTCGTCAAAATCTTACCTGCCCCCAAGAAGAAAAAGCAACAATGCCTCTATATACTGAACATTTATAGTACTGTCAAGCAGTCGCAGAATCTCACGTTACTTTTGCAAAAGGCCTGGTCCTACGCCCAGGGCCAGCCGCTGCTTATTGTCGGCGATTTCAACGCCCCGCACCCTGAATGGGGGTATCCGCATGTGTCACGCAAAGGCCGTGGAGTGCTCTCTACAATCCTCTCGCATCAGATGCGCCTCCTCACGGACCCGGCGCACCCCACTCGACAAGGCAACAGCGTCCAGAGAGACACCACTCCTGATATGACCATCACACATAACATCGCCAACTCAGTCTGGCGCAACACTGGTCATGATTTGGGAAGTGACCACTATGTGGTTGAAACCCTCGTTCAGGATGGGACCCCCACAGCCAAGCACCCGTTCCCACAAGCTGGTTGACTGGGACGTCTTCCGATCCCTCTGTGATTCTAACTTACCTGACACCTTAGAAGATTTGGATGACTGGACTGCCAAACTCCTCGAACAACGTGATGGTGCAACCAAAACTCTCCCTGAACAAGATCACCTTGATGCGGTTGATTCCCGTCTTCTCCACTTATGGGAGGCCAAGGAGGGCCTAATGCGTCGACTCCAGAGGCAGAAGCACAACCGCCCTCTCCATCGCCGCCTGGCTAAGCTCAACCAGGACATTAGCAGGCATGCAACAGACTTCACCAACCAGCATTGGAATGCTCTTTGTGACCGCATGGAGGGCAACATGAATGTTCCGAAGACCTGGAATATTCTCCGCGGCCTGCTAAATCCGGAGAAGAAAAGAGAGCACACGGAGAATGAGATGATCACCCTCCTCCACAAGACGTCGGGTTCTGCGCAGGAGCTTCTTCGACAGCTTCAGGAGCTCTATATTCCGTCCGCTGCCTCCGTTCCTCCCCCGGATTACACTGGTGGCCCAACGAGACCTTAGATCGCCCCATCACGGTTGCCGAAGTAAGGGCTGCCCTTACACGTGTCAACGTTCGATCAGCCCCGGGTCCTAACGGAATCACCAACAAGCTTCTTCGGAACCTCACTGGAGCCGCAGAACAGGCGCTCACTTACTACATGAACACAGTGTGGACGTCGGACCATCTTCCCGCCTCCTGGAAAACAGCGAAGATCTCTCTTATACCCAAACCAGGCAAGGAATTGGCTATAACAAATCTCAGACCTATTTCGCTAACCTCTTGTCTGGGCAAGTTACTTGAACACGTCATCCTGGCGCGTTTCCAAGCCTCTATGGATGATCTGGGTATGTTCCCACACACCATGCTGGGCTTTCGTCCTAAACTGTCTACCCAAGACGTTATGCTGCAGCTTCAGCATCACATTTTGGATAACCCCTTTATCTCCCGGCAAGACACTAAAGTCATCATGGGCATCGATTTGACTAAGGCATTCGATAATGTCACTCATCAAAGTATACTGACCGGGCTTAACCAACTTCACGTGGGACCCCGCACCTACCAGTACACTCTAAGAAATCGGGGGAGTAGATGAAGAGTCCAACAGTCATTGCACTCTTGTAAGCGTTGGCGGACTCCCCTCGAAAGCTGCGGGGAGTTGGATGCAATGTTCGCTCCCCATGAGGAGGAGAGCAAAACTGACCGCGTACTCTTCACGTGCGCGGCGGAGTGCAGCCCCAGTTCTGCTCCCGCACCAGTGAAGAGTAAACCTGCGCATCGTCTCCCACCTCCAGTACGAAGAGTAAAATTGCAATTTCATACTTGTCCAGTGCGGGAGTAAGCATGGAGATGCACTCCTACCATCTACGCACACCAACTCATCAGCGATGTTTTATTTGCATACGAATATATTATATAAAGCAGTTGTGTAAAAAGCGCCCGATTTCTTCTACCGCGCATTCTAAACGTGCAAGAATATTAATTCGTGTAACGATTGCTCGCAGCTTTCAGCGGCGGCAGGCGGCAAACCGAACGAACCAATCTACGGGCCGCTGCAGACGGCCGCTTCGGAAGAGTTTGATAGACATACGCTTGTCCCGCGCCTAGTCGAGCTAAAACAACGGATTGTAAATCTGAGATCGATTGAGGAAAATGGTGTTGCAAGAAGTGAAGTCCGCGCTCTTCTGATAGCTCAAGCCGCAAGCGCAACACAGGCCCGACCCAACTACAGTGACTTGTGTCGCCGAGATAGGCATGTACAGCCGTGAGCTGAAGTAAACGGACCACGGGAGCGGTGGCCAAAACTAATCGCTGCGCCGTCTGGTTGCGCGGCGCCTGCTGTCGAGATCGCGCACAGCGCAGGCGCGGCCTAGCAGTACAGCACACATGCCGCTATCGCTCGCTGCTTCGCGATTGTCTCACGCTCCGATAAATTGACGCCAGGGGAATCACGCCGCGCAGTTAGAGGAACACTGCCGCGCACCGCCCTATCATTGAAAACGATGCGACTCACCTGATAAGTGGCAATGGTGCTACGCTGCCACACATAGCGTGCTGTGGCTGCGTTGGGCTCGTAGCCTTTTTTTATTCAAAAAGCAGGAGGTTTTTTTTTTGTTAAGTGATGAATTTTCTCAGTTGATATCTGCTGTCTTGTTGTTTGTTCGAGTTCGTGTTTCGTGTTTTTCGTGTTCGTGTTTTTCGAGTTTCGAGTTTCTGCATGAGAGTGACAGAGTTGGGTCCCATAGCTATTTGTGTACACAACAACAATTGACTGTCTTTGTGGCCGCTCAGCGGCCTATAGATCCTATACGCCTCGAGCGCTGCCTGTAGGGGCGCCACTGAAATCCCCCTAGCGGCCCGTTTCGAAAGAGGTCGCGGGAGTTGCCGGCCCGCTCACCACTGTCGCCGTTGCTTTTGAGGCACGTTCGCGACTGATATTTTCCCTTTGTATGCATTGGAAATACATATTTATGTGGAGCAGTCAGTCACTCTGTTCGCAAACGTGGTGCATTTACGAGAGTGTAAATGCTTCTGACGCGATCTTAGTGTGGTACATTCGGTCCGCATAAGCGCCATGTGTGTGTCACAAGCTGGCATCACGAAACCGGCATATATGCATGGATCTGATTGTAATTACACTGCCCTGAAATTTACTAACAGTAACTCCGTAAGCAGCGTTCGTTCAGATGCTCATTCTACGGCTTTACACTGCGATGCAAATCGGTTTCGTGTGGTTTCATAATCTAGCGGAGCACTCATACCTGGCAGCCCGACAGTTACGCTTCATATCTCGGATATTGATCACTACCCTGAACAAACCAATGTGGCATAAATATCACGGTCATTCCATGAGTAATATTGATAATGCAAAATTACATGTGGGAGTCAGCACCAAGAATTTACGGCTGGGTCGTCTTGTCGCGAGGTGAGCTTCCCCAAACAGTCATCGGTTACATAATCCTCCGCTTATATCCGTGGCCGTGACTAAACGCTTTTTCGAAACATCATCATATGAAACAGGGAGCATGCAGAATTTAGCACAAAAGTGAAATCAAGGGACCCCACTCAATCCAACGACACCTTTTATCGCTTGTGAACCTCGTTACTGTACTTCAAAAAATGTGTCCGCCGAATGATCCGCTAAGTCTAAAAACAAAATAAAGGTGAACGCGCAGCTTGTGTGCGATTTTCTAAAACGGTCTTTCCTTGATTTCGCTCCGCCTTTGTACACAACGATAGTTAAGCGCCCCTCCATCTCCTCCCCCTGTCTTGGAAAACATCAGTACATTCCGCATCTAGTTGGTCTAGTCTAGGATTTACGAAGCTGCGCTGTTTTTTTTTTTCATTCTCGCACGAGCTATTATATTGCTTCCGGACTTGGCAGACCTTTTTTTTCCCGTGGTTTCATTAACTCCCCTTGGTCCGTTCTATCAGGCGGGAGTGGGAACATATTTAGCGACCCATAGACTTGGAATATACTTAACATGTTCGAGTGGCCTCTATTTTTATAAAACGCACAAGTTATTGCCAGGTATATTAGGTAATCACCTCCTCGAATGATATTTGTGAACGACTTATACATTCAAAACAAGGCCGAATTCGTTGTCCGCGCTGCAAAACGAAACCTACCTCTCACTGTGTCAATATCAGGTCTAAACGAGGCGTCAATAGAATTCACTTGCGCCTGAGATATTCGGAGGTGACAGTGGTGATATGCCGCTGCCGTCGCCGACGCCCGTAAGAGCGGCGAAGAAGCGCGCAGTACCGCTTCCCCGGTTAGCTCTTGTCGGCGTTCGAGCACTGTAACAACTCTAATCAGAACGCAGCTGTTTTTTAAAGTGCCCTAAACGTACTATTTGCGTACAGACATCAGAATAACATGATGTTTAGGGCGCGGAAAGGCAAAAAGAAGTGAAAGAGAACCAAAACATTGTATGGGCCGCTATCAGCTGCGCTGCGGACATCCCGTAAGCGCCGCGGAGAAGCGGCGGAAAGGGGGGCCCCCCGGGGCGAAAGGTTTGATCCCCCCCGGGAAGCTCGGGAGGCGGGATTGTAATTGTTTAGGGGGGGGCTCCCGAAACTTCGGTTTGCCGCCCGTCTGATTTGTGATCCCGGGACTTGTCGGTAGCGTAAACAAAGATTTCGGGGCGGTGGTGAAAGGAAATATGTGCTGTCCTCAGGACTTAACCTTGCCCAAAAACCTCTGATACTTTTATGCCAGTTTGGTACTGGCCTGCTAATCTTTGTGCAAAGACCCTTTTAAAATTTGGCTTGCAGAGAAGGGGAATATGCCTAGGACAGTTACCCCTGACAGAAAAGAAAGTATTTGGGCCATAGCTTTGTGTGCCTATTGCAGCGCTAATTAAACCAAAGTGTAAAACAAGTATATTAGCCTTTTGGTAAGATGACATGTCATCACCCCGCTTTCAAACGGGAAACCAATAGAACACATCTTCTCTGTGCGGAGGCGTTAATCTAACATGCCATGCGGCAAATCCACTTTTTTTAGTTCGCGGCAGGGTTTGGAAAAAAAAAAGGAAGTTGGGAGCATCGCGGAGGGACCCACGGAGTTCCTCTTCTCCGACGTTCCTCTTTTTGTCTGCGGACCCCCATCTATGAACGACAGCCGTGTGCAATGCTTTGTAAAATATTACGTGTATATAAACTTGGCTGTTTTGAAGTATACCGTTGTTTGTTTGCCGCATGCCGTCGACCATAAGCTAGTAATCTTTTTATCTTCAATCGTCGACTGAACGACCCTCTTTGGATCAAATCCTTCAATTTCAACTCATGGCACAGAAGTGCGCAAGAACTGTCAATAATGTTTTCAAGTGCAAATAAATCTAATCGAAAAATGTAGTTTGCATGCAGTTCGATAGTCGCTGCGAATTGAAGGCGTGGTTCAATGGTATCTCATATCGCAATATAGTTTTTGAACATAAAATGTATGTGTCGGTGCCTCGAACTTGAAAAATTGCGAAGCTGGATTTTCCCGAGCAATTGCGAAATGGCACATATGCCGCATGCGGCAAACGAAGTTTCATAAAGCAATGCAGTACATACCTAAACACAGCAGTATTTGTCAAAACCTTGGCATGTAAGGTTAGCATCAATAATTTTCCCAGTTCGCTGATATTCTCGGGAGGCTGTGATTTCGCATCTATCCTCAAAACCGACAAAGATGGTGTTGTGTCTTATTTTCTTCGACTGTGCAGTGATTTTTTCTGCTTCATTTTCTGCTTCAATATATGGCGCGGGGGGGGGGGGGGGGATTGCAAAAAAAAAAAAAAAAGCTTTAAGCCCGAGATAATCACCAGCGCGCCAACTCTGCCAGCGGAGCCGCGTTGCCGCCGATTGCGCTAGCGCGCCATTTCCACTGAAGGTGGGTTGACCCGCAGGCAGTAAAAGGGCAGCGCGGCTCCCCTGGCGTCAATTTATCGGAGCGTGAGACAATCGCGAAGCAGCGAGCGATAGCGGCATGTGTGCTGTACTGCTAGGCCGCGCCTGCGCTGTGCGCGGTCTTTTGGCCACCGCTCCCGTGGTCCGTTTACTTCAGCTCACGGCTGTACATACGATAGCTTTTATTAGGTTAAATAAAGGAAATCCGGCAACATAACTGGCATTAACAGCATTATGGGGCCCGTCTGCAAGATCGGCGTGTGAAGAACAGGCGATATCACTGCGAGGGCATCTCAAATACATCGTCTCAAATACACGAGCGACGATAAAAGCGTACACACCGATCGGTTGCTGTAACTCAAGCGGAAAAAAGAAATGGTGAAACGCCCACCAGTCCCCGATGGAGCGGCGGCGCTCGCGTGGAACACGATACGTAACGCGTCATTCATCCGGTGGGTCAGGTAACGCGAATGGCCCGAGCAAGCGTGAGAAGGGCACGTTCAGCGAGCCGTGAAGCGTGCGTCCACTACATAGTACAAACACCTACACAGGCGGTGAACCCGCCGAGACCGGGCGGGCGACTTTTTGACCACGCCAGACCGTGATGTCCCGCCAGCGCAGAATACAGGGCTGCGCTTAGTACACAATGTGCTAGGAACGAAGCGGGCTTTCAAGCTGACGCTTCCTGCAACATGGGAAGTTGGACCTTCCCTTATCGTCATACTTGCTTCGACACAGTACGACGCGTGTTGGCTAACTGCGGCCACAGAACAGGGAGGATTTTAGAGAAGCAAAGGTCTGATTGATTGATTGTGGGGTTTAACGCGCCGACGCAACGCAGGCGATGAGGCGCGCCGTAGTGGAGGGCTCCGGATTAATTTTGAACACCTGGGGATCTTTAAAGGGACACTGAAGTGATTTGTAAAAAATGCGGGATTACGAGCGCAAATTGTAGTCCGGAGTCCCTAGGCCCTGTTTCGACCACTCTGAGCGCGTTTACGCGAATTTATTTAGTAGAAAAATCAATTCGAAAATGCTGTCCTCCTCTCTGCACTCTCACCCATTTTCTTTGGCGTTTTCGTGTGACGTCAGCAGGAGAGGAGCTGGCAATTGGCTGCGCTACTGCACGGCTCGCCGACCTTCCGCGACCGAGTCAGTCGGCCCAACGTTTAGTCCGCCGGCCTCCGACGGGTCATGGCAATACGCTCGATCAGTTGAAACTAAGCCACAACACGTTTGTGAATGGAAGAATGTTCCTTTCTTTACTTCGTTAGTTTGTACTCTGTATCTAGCTCCAAGTCAAGGTCGCTTCACAGAAGCGCTGCACAAGCGACGCTTCGCTGACTGGTACGCCAGTAGGAAAATATAAGGCCTCTTGAAGGGGTAGAAGAGTCAGCGAAGTCAATATAGGTACTAAGGAAATAAAATCAACTGATATTTTTACCGTACAGCGTAAACTAGGGTGCGGGAAGCACTTTTTTGCGCTGGGCGAACAAGCACAGCGGTCAGCAGCACGACTACGTATCTGCGAACGCTTTTCCGTCTGAGAAATGCAATTGCTAGACGTGAGCTATTGTGGAAACTCGGGGGACGCTTACTGCACGAGCGCAATACAACAAATAGTCACCTAAGCTGCTTGAAATACTAAAACTAAATGAAAGTGTAAACTGGTTATACATTATATACCTTATATTTCCACCTTCCGCAGCGCTCGCGCCCGTGGCCGTGTGATTTGGTGCGCTAGGTATATCATCGCAAGTGTTTTGCCCGTCGCAAGTTCGAATCTCCGCGGGCACAAGCTTTTTTTTTTTATAAGGTAACTTTTTCGTTTTTCGCCGATGTTTTCTATACTGAGTTCGCCTTTTTTAGGGCCGCAACGTTCACTGCTCCACGAACTAGACCGCAGAACTCGCGCAGCCTGGCACTGGCGCGCTAGCGAGTTCTCGTTGGCATGCTGTTGCCATAAGCACCGACTGCTTGCGGGCAGTGGGCACAGGCCAGAATCAACAGACCCTTGGCCTGGTGCGAACACGCTTTTTACGATACAGGCATGAGTGAGGCAAGCTCCAAATATGGGGGAAAAGCGCATGCATTTGTGCGTCTGCGGGGACGCGGAGGGCGTTTCATGCACGCGTAGGCCTCGGCTAGTGAATGCTACGATTCCAAGCCGTCCTGGGAGGCTTATCTTATGCATTTTACAGCCGACAACATGGCAGAAGCGCGGTACTACGATCACTGGGATATTGAGAATGCCCATCCAACGACGCCATCGGATATCAAACATGTTGTTTTACAGAACCGAAACCGAAACTTGTTTGATTGCTAACCTTGGGCATCGTCCAATCACGGTGCCCCCTCCTCTCAACGTCACAGCTTAGTTGGTGCGGCCGCCGCAAACCGCGCATGGTAGTTTTTTCTTCTTTCGCGCTTTGTAAAATAATTACCGATTTGTCAACCGGATAAACGATGAAAAGTGTGCTAATTTGAGCCAGTCTATGCAGTGCAAGCAAAAACGGGAGCTTGACAAATTCACTTCAGTGCCCCTTTAACGTGCGCCGAAATCTCGTACACACGGGCGTTTTTGCATTTCGCCTCCATCAGAAAAGCGGCAGCCGCGGCCGGGAATCGAACCCGCGACCTCGTGCTCAGCAGCGCAACGCCTTAGCCACTGAGCCACCGCGGCGGGTGAGAAGCAAAGGTCTAGCTTTGCCTGTACTGCCAGAAAAAGCGTAGTGGCGGCGTCGTGAACTACCGAGGACGCCCGCTTGATGGCGCTGTAAACACGGCTTTGTAAACATGGCGAATGCTTTTTGCACAGGCCGCTTGAGCTCCTTAATAACATGGCTGCCCTCGCACAGCGGCCGCCGGGCTGCCGGCTCGCTGCTCACGGTTGCGAATTCAGAAGTGAGGTGGTGCACCAGTCGGCTGTTCGTAAAAACTTGCTTACATTTTTTCTCAACGGATGTTTGATGCGGAACGTGTTAATAATATATTTAACAACACATTGTAAGCGAACTGTGTTGGCTCTATGAGTCACGAAATGAATGTTTTGTATTCTATACCAAAGGTAACCTTTCGCTTGCACCGTCTGATGGACTTGATGGTCGAAAACTGCGCTGTAGGTTGGTCACGTGGAACGTCGAATTTTACGCCGCCTATTGGCCGCGAGGCCCACCACTGGAGAGGCCGGCGCTGCGATCGTTTTGACGTCACTTGTAGGATCACCGTTCCTATCTTGCTGCGTAGTTGGCTTGCAGCGCGTGACACTTTCGCTTAGCTTAGGAAGCGCGTACTAAAGTATTTTTGTGTTAATTTCCTTCGTTTGAAGTTAATTCTCAGTGCGTCAAGCGCAGTTCGACCTAATGGTGACTGTATAACCGTATCAACTGTGGTAGATTATCCGCAAACACCATGAGCGTGGTGGTGTATTACGCATGCGACCGAAGCATAAGCAGCGGCTTGTTTCCCCGATCAACAATGTGGACTACGATGTGGACCACATTGTACGATGTGGAATACAATGTGGACTACGGTGGACTAGATATCACTTGTTTGCAAGAAATGTATAAAGCAGGAAATCGTGAAGCGTTAACTGCTCGCAGAAGCACACGCACCCGCCGTGCCTGCCCGCACGGCCGACGGTGCAGCTCGAACCGACGCAGGTCGCGGCAGCAACAACTTGTCGCCGCTTTTTAAAATCACACAAGTCGTGGAAAAGAAGTTCCAGATTGGTGAAAGTGGATGTTAGTGTGATGAAAAATTCTGGTAGGTAGTGTCATCAGCTGTGGTTTTAAAGCGATGCTCAAATATCTGCCGCGATTTACGCCGACCGGCCGCGGAGGTCGGTCCCGGCAGCGCCGGCCCGTTCACGCACGGTGCGGCGAGCGGCCGAAGGATGGCTATGCTTGCGCGCAAGAATCGGCCGAGGCCGTGCAGGTATCTTGATCGTCGATCGCTTCAACGAAAATCACCGCGCTTACAGAGTTTCCAGCGCGGTGAAACGTTCTGTTAGGAACTGTCACTCGCAACTCTAACGGCGATGAAATATCTGCTGCGACGCCAAGCCTAATTAAAGTTCCCAACTGCGAACTGTTGGCGAAGGCCCTCCCGTCGCGCACGCGCGTGTTGCGTTTGGGTTCCTCTAACTGCTTGGGGTGCCCCAACGCTCGGTTCTCCTATTCTAAATATCCCCATTACCCGAAATCATTAACGACGTGTTTCGCCTCGTACGCAGCCTCGCCTTCTGTGAGCAGTCGTGAGTTTCGAAATTGATGCTTGAGAAATGCCGGCTTACTGTAAACATACAAAACACGCTGCAATTATAAATTACCACGCCGAGCACCTAATGAAAACTAAATATAGCCTGTCCGAACCCGCTCGAAGGCGTTAAAAACTCGCGTTCAATACCGTTCATACATTGCGGACAAGTTGCGCGAAAAGTAAACATCAGCCGTGCAGAGTACAGGCTACGGCAGTGATCGTTAATCAAATCCGGGCATGACTATAAAAACATCGTAGGGGAAATAGGCACTGATTAAGCCAAACTGCAGACCATAACAATACTTTTAAGCATGTGCGGCGAAGCAATCTGATCACCGTTCTCGCGTCATTCATTTATCAGCAATACGAGCAGTTCGCGCGGTGAGATCATAAGTGAGCGACGCGTTTCGTCGCTGTTACAAGGTGTTTGCTTGCACACACATGTCCCGTCACAAGTATTTAATACTGAATTTACAGCGTACTTCTCTCGACATCAGTTGCATAGTCCTTGGCGTTAGCTGGCTGCGTATGTAAGAGCTGTGGGTCGCGATGGTAGCAACTACCTAAACAGGGCGGTGTCGCCGGGAACAATCGAGTCGCTGATTGCTTGCCCGAATTATTTGGTTTACAGACAACTTTTTTGGTAATTTTTCAAATCCACAAGGAGCGGCGAGACGGTGGCCACAACAAAAAAAACACGCTTCCGCATACGCACGGAAAATGTGTTGTAGCAGACGACAACACGATTCGGCGTCCTACAAGTGACGTCACTCGTAGGTGGCGCCACGGTATGTCCTCGAGGCCAATAGGGAAACCAGGGCCGTTGCGTGCGTAGCACCGAATCGTCGGGGCGTTTACGTAGCGTACTACGCATGCGCTGTCGCGACCCGCCCCACCGGGGCATACGCTCGTCCGGAGCACGCGCCCAACTAAATCTGTCTAATAGGGGCTCGCGGTCAAGCCGCCGCACCGCGCGATCAGACGACGATCACCACCCTTCCGTTGTGCGCTATGTCAACAATTCTGGGAACTTTGAGGGGCTGTCTGCATTCTTAAAGGGGGATTATCCCCGCGGCATTCCTTCGTCCAGACAAGCCGTCTCCCGAACGCGCCGCGGGGAATTGGCGGCGACCACAGCGTAGTGTGGGCCGTGCAATGCCTCTAGACCGAGCGGCGGAGATCTTTCCTTTCACAGGCGTGGCCTGGGCGCCTGGCCACTGACCCCATGAGTGGACATTACAGGGCCCCTGCGCTTGTGCGAAACCAAATGATGCTTTATTCTCTGCGAAATTAATAAATGTAAGCTAAAGATTTGATTCTCGTGCGAAAACATGTGTTTGAACGACGTTTGCAATGACAGCATAAAAACAGGTCTTTCAGCTAAAACTTGGTGTGGAGCGGAGTCTTGCTTACTGGTAGTCAACCTAGATGACGCCACCACACCGCGGCAAGCTGTTTTCTGGCTCTGGTTTGTTTGTGACCGTATTTGAAACGGGCTTGTTTTTTTCATGGAGAAAATAGTCGTTTCGTGAAACAAGGTGCTCGCTCGACAAAGTTGGCCATGTAAGGCACCCTCACTTGCGTCAATTGGCCAGTGTCGTCTGAGACAATCCCAAAGCCCCGCAGCTCTGTACATCCAAACGAAGCATAGTGCACGCAGTATCAACAGCAGTATGCATCAGAACGTATCTGTTTACTTGTGCTTCCGTAACTGCGACTGTTTTTTCCGCCATTCTTACTGCTATCAGTAAGAATGGCGGGCTTATATAGGGCACATTGTTTTTATATAAAAACAATGTGCCCTAAATTTAAGCACAAATAGCTTGTTCGACAAGCTTAGAAGTTATGCCTAATTTGAGTTAGCTGTTTTGGCCTCCGGCAATCGCAGAGCTGGCTGGTATGACAGCATAGGTTCTGTTGCGGAAAATGAGCTAGTGTGTCGCATGGCCATATTATTTTTTCCTAATTATACGGCTTATTGGAGCGACGTTTACGTTAAAAGTGGTGTCAGCATGATTCTATCGAGGCAATCTTTTGAATGAACCAAACTTGCATTTTGTCTTCATGGCCCCTTTAAGGTATATGCGATTCGGATTTCTGTTCTCAGTGCTTTGATGAACGTCTCAATCTGTTTGACCTTACTTAAGACATAAACCTGTTGCCTCTCCACAAGTGATGACACGATGACAAGTCGATGCAAGTGTATAGCACGACGATTAGTTCCGATATTTTTCCTTAGCATAACAATCAGGCCATAGTATTCACCTGTTTGCTCTGTATGCTGTTTCGCGGTACGTTTGTGTAATTTATTTATTTAATTAGCAGTTTGTGTAATTTATAATTATTATTAACTATATAGCTATTAGCTGTACCCTCAAGGCCCAAGGGGCATTAAAGAGGGGGTTAACAAAAATAGGAAAGCAGCAGCACAATCACAAGCTGAAAACAACAATGTAAGGATAAACATTCCCCGCAACAGATTGCTTACAGAGATCGAAAAGCGGTCTCATCTGTTATCGCAGGAACAGACGAAGGAAGGCGGTTCCAACTAACCCAAGTGCTGGTAATAAACGAAGCATGGAAATGATTTTGTATGGCGGGATGGGACGTTAACTTCGTACTGATGATCAGTGCGTGCTGCATGTAATACGGATAATGTAGTCAATGTTTTAGAATGGGCCTTTTGTGATATATTTTGCGAAAAAGAAACAACCGACATAACTTCTCCTGAAGGCCGAGCAATGGTTAAGAAAGGCCTAATTTCTCGGCTTTAACGCGTGACGTTTACAACTTGGGTAATCACAGTGCTCGGAAGGTGATTTTAAGCGTATTTTGGGGGGTAGGGCTTTATTATTGGTAAAACTTTTATTCAAAATGTATTGTTTGACCCTCTTCTCTCCTTTCGTGTCTAAGAACACCCATGGGTTTTTGTTTGCGTTAGCGTGGAGTTAGTCTAAACCTTTTTCGTAAAGCCGTCCACCCTAAACTCCCCGCGTAATTATATGGGGGTTTCACAGAGAGGAAGGTAACTGGTACAGGCATTTACAAACTCTAATTTGCGGCGTTTTGTCGCGACACACCACTCGAGAGGCGTGGGATAGAAATCACACAAGCAAAACCGGTGCTTCAACAGCCCTTATTTGACGTTGTTTAGAAACATGTCTGCTTAGAAGTAATAATCATAAAGATGTGTCGGTCAAGATAAATATGGCTCCTCAGAAGGTTTACAAATTCCTCTCATTCACCACAATGACTCCATGGCTAACGCATAGCACGGCTTCAGTAGAAGGACGGATGGTGTGCTTCCGGCTGCAGCTGCCATTTTTCTTATGGTGGCGGGAGAACTCAAACTGCCCTTGGTCGAGACGTCGGCGTGGGTAAAGATCTACGTGGCCAAATAATCCGTAGGCTTCTACATACAGTTTGCATCTTAGATTGGGAATAACTTTGGCTGGCAATACCATGTAATGGCTCAAAGATAGCCATTTGTGGTTTATCTCGTTCGGTTTTTAAGCAACTGCGGCTTTATTCAGTCTCCAGTAGACCTCAAACAGCTTTTAAATAACGCGTCCCATTCTTCAGCTATTTCAGACACACTTCTCTCTCGACGTAAAGCCCTTTCCATTACACAAATAAAAGGCCCCTGAGCAGTTCATTATTTTGGTATAGGAATGCTTGTATTTCTCCCAGAAATGGCTCCACCGTAATGTAATTCTGTAGAGTACCTAAGCCGACAATGGATCTGATCGACGTAAACCAATAAACCCGCTTTACCGCTAGTTGGTCGTATAAAGGGCGGACTTCCGCCATAAGGTTTTTTGTTTTGATATGCAGACTTTCTTAAATTCATTTGGAAGCCTGAAATTGCACGTTATTTTTTCATTGCAATCACCGAGAAGTGTGAAGCGCATATGTAGTACGAATGGCATATAACTCTGAACGCTTGAATGCGACTGCTCTTGAGGTAAGTTGCGCTTGTTACGGATAAGCCGAGACGGACACAGAAAAAAACGTACACTTTCACAAGAAGACAGCGCCGTCTTCTTGTGAAAGTGTACGTTTCTTTACTGTGTCCTCTTTGTTATCATAGCAAGCGCAAGTTCACCTCCAAGACCATGTTACAACCAACTAGCCCGACATTAGGCTTTACTGAACTTCAATTGAAAAAAAACTGAAAGAAAATGCGACGTAGAAATACGCCGTTTAAGTTTAAAATACCTTCAGTAAGAGAAATACACAAGCAGAACAGGACCAAACATCAATTTAACAAATGTTTGGCTTTCGCGAGTGGCGCAAAAAAACAAAACACAGCATTGAAACTCGCACCAAAATGTTTGCTGTTTCGTTTAGACTGAGTGTCAATCACAGCGATTACAGTAGTAGAGGTAGAAATAAGGCCCAAGAGCGATAAGAGATGCCTCTGGTTAATACATCACCACTCCCAGAAAGACTCCTGATAGTCATTTCGTGTTTCTTTCGTAGAACACGCAAGGAGAAGTTTTCTCGGTGAGCACGGCAACCACATAATCGGCAGCTGTGGCCTTCCGGAGTACCCATGCTTCCGGTAAACCTCTAGGCTAATGTAAGGGACAATTCACTTGTACGGGCAAATAAGAACGATTTGAGTGCTCAAAAGATGAATAGTAAGGTCGTCGTGCCTTATAAGTGTTTAGAGATATATACAAACTGTATACTCTGCATGTTTTCCTCCCACCCGAACGGATCACCGCCACCATGTCACCGTTTCCGCGCTGAAAAACGCAGCACAGAGTAGGCAAGCACAAGCAACTATTGAAGTAGGTAATCGCTCGTTAACTCAAACCCGGATATCTCAACATAGTTTTTGTCGCAGTACTTATACCTGCAATAGGCGCTATGTATTTGGCCCCATTTTATCTCGCAAGACGTTTTCGGTGGACTACGGATATCTCAAAACGTTGGCAGATAACAAACAACGTGACGTCCGCTACACGCTAGCTGATGAGATCTCCGTTCGAATGCTTGGCTCCCACTACGCGCCTAACGCCGTCGTGAACGATGAATTGACTCGGAGTACGCGCTGTACGAGGTCGATGTCACCGTTTCCGGAAGCCCGTCCGCAGCCCACATTGTTGAGATAGCTGTGTACGACGTAGCTGCTCATGCGGACGACGAGGAGCCTCGAGAAGTGCCTACAACGGGAGACACATGGATTATGCTGCGCCTGCTTTCCAACAGCGGTGGGGTCCAACAATACATGCGATGCATTGAGCACCTCGAGAATACTTTGATCAGAACAGATTGGAACACGAAACAGGCGACCAACACGCAGTTCTTTCTTCCGCAATAATATTTGTTTTCCCGGAAATTATTCGGCCTTTATTACGAAAACTCCCTTCGCCAGTGGAGGTTTTGTTGCCACCACTAGCTCTTATTTCAGTGAACTGACAAGAGATCTTCGGCATCTCGCTTAACTCGAAACAGCACTTTCGTCGAGACTTAGAGCTAATATTACGACTTCTGGTCAACGAGGGTTTACGGTATTCAGAGATGAAAGGAATCTGAAATTTCTACTGTGTCTTTAACTTTGAGGAGTAGGTTGGAATAACCATCGCTGCACAGCACCCCTCGTATTAGGCAACGGACAAAAACACCCGAAGAGTGAAAGATTTTACGAATGGACGATCGGGCACTACACATCACGCAAGTGGAGATGGAGGCTGTGGGCTTTCCATGCAGCCGCCTGATTGCACACACTGGCCGGCCAAGCGCATGACTGTGGGAGATGTTCACCGGTACTCGAATATTTTCGCGAGATATCATCCATGCTTGCCTGGATGCTCATCATCGTTGTCGAGTTGCTACGACTGCTGGAAAATGTTCTCTAAAACTTTATAGCTCGCAGTGAGTATCCTAATACAAGCTGAAAACGTACTTCAAGAAGTTGCCATTTTAAATACTTCTCGGCGAAACAAAACAAAAAGTCAACTTGAACAGCGCTTGCAGCAAGAAGGACGTGTACAAGACCAGGGCAAGCCGCCCCACGTTAGACTAGTTGTGATCGACGGATCACCCCACCCTGCAGTCAGCAGGACTGGCCTAGCCAGCGTCAAACCACCAAGTAAACATCGCCTGTGAGACTGCTGGGGCCTCATAGTCAAACTAAGGAATCAGCTCGACAGAAGTTTGGGAACCCCGGAGGATTTCATTATCGCCGTAGCCGACAAGCGAGAAAAGCCACTTCCTTACTCAACGTGGGAGTTCACACGTTCTACCGCAGGCTGTCAGCATTCCCCTCTCATACCCACCTATTCAATGTGGAGAGATGGGGCGCTACTTCTCGGAATAAATGAATTAAAATTAGTATATAAGGTTGGTATATTTTAAAAACATTCCACCATACAGAAATCCTTTTTTCATCGCACTGTCTTCATAATAAATAAGTCAGTCTTTCGTTGACGTCAACAGATACTGCTCACAATCGGTTTATGGTACATCTTTATACTTTCAATTTACAAATTGTAATTTTGGTTATAATTTTGATTGATTGGTTATCAATGAATTTCGTAGCAGAGCTTCATTGTGTATTTGCACTAAATTTTTTTCTGATAAAAACAGTGATCGCAGAATAAATGAACCATGGGTAATCATCACAAGCGGATAATCTGAAAATTATCTCCACGCGTTTACCCTCACATTTTGCGCTATCCTGAAAGTTGCCTTTGGATAATTAACCAGAATTACATGCGTATCCCACACTACAGGGACGGGCGCTGAGCTTGTCCCCAAATCTTGACGACGTTCACGCTGGTTTAATACACAAAATCTGATACATCGCAGCAGTTGCTACTATTTGAACGGAATTCAAATGAGTGCAGCTGAAGTAATTATAATAAGCATTCAAACGGTGAGCGCGACCGCAATTAATTTACTGTTAGAGGCGGTCCAGTAAGTCTCTGTGCTTCAGCTGATAGTGCCAACCAACTGCGAAAAGCTTCGAATGGCAATAGAAAGTGTGGGCCTACCACGCAAAGTTGATGCCGACTGTGTACGCTGTTTTTTGGTCTGTTTCCGCACGTTGCAAGAAAGCTTCAAGAGCACCACTGGGCTTATCATCCACTAGTTTGTATTTGGCCGAGGTTCCATCGTACAGTGAGTCGAAGAACATATAGTCGCACACGCCATCCGACGGGAGCTCCATGGGAACAGGGTCCTTATCCGGTCCCACGGATGCGGTGCAGAACAAAGCTTGTTTCTTCAGAGGCCCTCCTGCAAGTTTAGGCCGAACTTAGTTGAAAATAAAGTGATAATGATATCGTCCCGGGCTCTTCCCCTTGTCATTATTAACTGAAGATTTAACCGTTCGTTTAGCTGCAGCCTACGCCTCTCTACTAGCACGTACCACGGTGCTCAGCCGTCCAATAGGCTGGCAGGAAGATAGAAAGATGCTCAGTGGTGCTTGTGTGCGGGCTGTTATTGGCGCTGCCGCCGGTTTGCAGTTTATACATGGCAACACCCTTCGCATAATTTGTTAATACATACTCTACGCTTGCGCTTCACAATATCAATAGATGCGGAATTTCTAAGTACTTCGTAGGTGGACCTGCAATCCATCGCTTCAAGGCCGTCGATTCCAAATACTTTCAAGTATCTCGAACTTCCAGGGCGGTCAAAACATGTTTCAATTATCATGTAATCTGTGGTGTTTCGTTTAGATTCGGTTATATTTCTTGGGCAAGGTAAATCAGAAAATGTTGGTTTGTCTGTCAGCCTGCCCCTCCATTCAGCCACCCAACCAAATGTCCCCGCGCACCTCCATGTTAGCACCGCGGAGAAGGTCAGGACCGGGAAAAGTTGTGAGACGATATTCCTGAAATACCTGCATTCCTACAGGTACCCAATAGAGTAAGCTGGACAATTCGCAACTGATTCATGGTGATCACAGCCAAGCGCTGAGTCCTTCCCTGGTAGTGTTGTTCTGGCTTTTGGGCTGTAATCACCATGCTTACAGGTACTTTTCCAATGTAGGCACATAAGCCGCACTTCCTCTGATAAAAGCAAAGAAAACCTGTCTGCAGTACTTCAACTTTCATATCACACACAAGAAACAAGCCGCCCAATTTGATGGCTGATTAGAGTGAACCTCAGCGAAACAGGATTTGAACAGCTGCAATTTGCTCCGATGCTGCCTGTTCTCCGCTTCCCACGGTGGAGCTTTATTCACCGAGCTTTGCAAAACAAATAGTTCAGCAGTATATTTGTGGAATGTTTTCCTGTCTTCGGCTAAAATCTTTTGGATTATATATATTGGTCACAATTGTGTCCTCGCGCAAAGAAAATAGTGTGAAGGATATAATTATTGCATCACCTCGTTCGCTAAGATATACTCCGTCCAGCCAGGCCCTTGAGTATCAAACTGTAGGACCGAACACTGCCCGAGGTACGGGACACAAAAAGAAAACGATGCACACACGGTTGTGGTCATTCCTGCGATCATGTAGGATCGAGCTCAACTATTTGCGCGGTTGGCGGGCGGTTCGCCCGGAATGCTTCGACACAGGTGCATGGCTGTTGTCCGCGCGCACCTTCTACCACGGCGGCGCCGAAGGCGAGGTACGCTTCCGCCACGTGAGAGGGCGCCATCCCCTCGGAACCCGCCATCTTTCTAACCCCGCTATTACCTAAATGGCAGGGTTAGAAAGGAAGCCAGAGGGCAGTACGCCGTCGTTCGATTTATACATGAAAAACGGGCAGGCGCTGTAACGACGGGTTCCAGGACTAATGTGTGCGGGCGACATACTGTTGATAGCGGACAACAGGATAGGTATGCAATGCTTGATATATATATATATGCGGTGAAGAAGCGACGCACCTGCGGGTATCGTTTAACAAAGAAAAATTGGGGATCATGGTCTTTAACGAGGGAGCCGAGCCCAAAGCAGTATCAGTGTAACAAGGAGAAGTACCATGGGTGAAAGAGTATAATTATGTAGCAGTATGGCGTAACGACAACGAACATTACGCGCATGCGCATGAGGATCACCTTAAAAAGAAAGGAAGACGTAACGTGGCTCTAATGAAGCGTACAGCCCTCTGGGGCTACAACAAATGAGAGGTGGTAATGGTGAGTCTGGAAACGGGAAACGTGGTAGCGGGATTATGCTTCGGAAAGTCGGATTGCTTTCGGAAATTCGGTTCTGTGTGTGAAACCAGAGACCCAAGCGGGCCTGGAAGTAAATAAGAAGGCGGTAGGCAGACTGGCCCTAGGGGCCCACACTAAAACTACGAATGAAGCGGTGAAGGGTGATATGCGATGGTCATCCTTTGAGTCAAGGGAACCGCCGAGCAACATAAAGTTTGAGGAGCGACTTTGTGACATGGAGGACGAAAAACGGGCCGCTAGAGTGTTCACGCACCTGCACAAGACGACCATGGACACGCGGTGGAGATGGAGTACCAGAGTGCTGACCAAGCAGTACGGAAAGTAGACAGGGGAAAGTGGGGTATACACAACAGTTAAAAAGAACGTCAAATAGCAGAGACGACGGAGTGGGCACAGAGAATGGAAGTGAAAAAACCCTGGACACTTGTAAGACAGAGAAACTAGAAATCAGAAATGAAGGTTTCCATGGCAATACGAGAGGCAGTGTATTGCTCTTCGAAGCACGGGCTGGGTGCCTGAGAACCCAGGCATACGCAGGTTGTTACAGGCTGCAAGATGAGACATGTGCATGTGCGGCAGTGATCGGGAATCTATAAACCATATTGTCAGAGACAGCACAGAGATACGAACGGCGCGAGGCGAGGGGAAACGATGTTGGCGGAGGATTTGGTATTTGGTGTGAGGGGGAGCCTCAACTTCCGGGCCTTAGAGGTGACGAAGAGGCAGCTGGAATGGTCGTGGAGGATAAGTAGTCAATATATGGGTACGCAGGCGGAGTAATCATACGGATGACAATTTAGAAAAGGGAAGGAGGGAGCGATGGGAATTAAAAGCCGAGGAGGAGGAAAAAGATGAGAGGTGACGAAGAGGCAGCTGGAATGGTCGTGGAGGATAAGTAGTCAATGGATGGGTACGCAGGCGGCGTAATCATACGGATGACAATTTAGAAAGGGAAGGAGGGAGCGATGGGAGATTAAAGCAGGGATGAGGAAAAGATGTAGACAGGCAACCTATTTTTAGCTAGGAATAGGGCAAGTAAGTGGAAAAAAAAAGCCAAGCCGGTTGCTGAGAACCGACGCCCCGATTCAAGGGGAGAACCACTAATCATCATCATGATCAGCGGGGGCGCTGAGGATGGTTGGGCTGGGTTGTGAAGTGGCGCTCCATGAACCCGGGCGGCTGCGACGAGCGGTTCCGCTGGCTGTGCCGACCGGCGAGCGGCCGCGGAGCGACCCGGCTCTTCGCTTCCAGCCTGGACTGACGATCGTCCACCGGGTAGAGTCAAAGGACTCCGTCCGCTCAAGTAACGCCGGACACATCAAGGACGTTGACGGCAAGCTCTACGGAAGTTCTGGGAATAACCTTTGGAGGCTTGCGCTGGTTGGCTTTGTGTCTTGGCTGCCCCCACGCCGTCGCTGTGGGCACGGTACCCGCGTGTGGAAGATCGTCCGAGACAGATCCACATCACATTTTGGCTCACCTAATGTGTGACCTCGCCTGCAAACGCAGTTGAGGCGAATACGGGCATGATGGCAAGCGTTGTCAGCTAGTGGAGCAACCGGAAGAGGGTGAAGGCGCGTAGGCCTACTATTAACATGGCGGCGGGCTTTCTGTCTAGCCGCAGTGTAGCCGCGCAGGCGCGGCGGCGGCACTGGCAAATTCTATCCGAGGCACCGTATGGTGCGGCGGACTGTGCCTACGACGATTCGCCGGTTGGGCATAAGCGAACGCGCACAATGAACCCGTCCTTACTGCGCTTGGAATTTGAGGCGCAGCGGTGGCTGATGCGACGTCTGACAAAGAGCGGCTTGTATGGCTTTTCGTTGCGGGTTGTACAATTGGCGACAAAATCGTTTCCACGCTACTGGGTGCGCGCATCTTCTTGTCGGAAACGTAGACGAGGTTCTGTGCGAGATTTCGTTCAGGCAGAAAGCTTCGCGTAGCTCCGCATGGTTCTCGTTCTTGTGACGAGGTGACCGCCAGTCTTGATAACAGACGCATCTCAGGCGATTATCCTCGCAGAGCCCCGCCCGTCAA